>JASANE010023986.1:0-17292 GCA_030248225.1 Trileptium ribeirensis | reverse complement strand
GTTCTTCGTTCAGTTACGTATTGCTCAGTTGGATTGCTTGCTTGTGAGACTTATATGTTAGACACTACACTAGGAGCTGCTGCTCAGTTTCTTAAGGAACTTCACAAGGGAATAACAACGCGCGTGCAAATGTACGCCGTACGACAAAGTCCGTAAGTGCATCGCGTCGCAGTGCACGCTGTTTACAATTGTGTGACTCTATGCACGAAACGCTTAAAACTAACAGTTTTTCTACAATAATCATAATGGATCACACCATGCTGTACGACAGCGATTGTTATCCAGATGACATATTCTAATCACGACGTGATGTGGAATCTCGCTGCTGGAGGCCATGAATCGCCGTGAGCCTTCCCACCCAGATACAATGTTTAGTCACATCTAAATATTAGAAACTTTGGCCTGAAAAGATGTGTTGTTTAGAATCTACTTGGCAGCGAAACAAACGCTTCTATACTCCCACATGCTGAAGTTAAATCAGTCAGATCTGACAATCTTTCAGACTTTTATGTGTTATAGATTTTTCAATGAAAATTAACAAATTAACGTGCTTTATTGCACAAAGCAGTGAAAATACATTTTTAATGCCAATAGGTTAAAAATTGGTACCTTCGTCTGAAAACCTCACTAGACTGTATCAAGAAGATTCTAAACTCGCACCGATATCGGTTGAACCTGTAAGATTGAGTTATGAGTGCCACCGAATTTATCGTAATAAAATGTAGGACCCAAGTACAAAGGCTGTAGTTGGGTATACTATAGATCGTACATGCTTATAAGGGGTTAGTCGCGGTTGCCCACCACCCCTTGAGGCTCCGATCCGATTTATCCCCACTAATATTTGATCCAACCTCTTCAAAATATAACCCACCCCAAACTCCACCTCGCCGCCCGGTTTAGCCCCTGCTTCCGTTACGTAAACTCCAGGCATAGAATTTCAGAATTATATATGACGAAACATTGTATCTGGGTGGGAAGGCTCACGGCGATTCATGGCCTCCAGCAGCGAGATTCCATATTATGTCGCGTGATTAGAATATGTCATCTGGATAACAATCGCTGTCGTACAGCATGGTGTGATCCATTATGATTATTGTAGAAAAACTGTTAGTTTTAAGCGTTTCGTGCATAGAGTCACACAATTGTAAACAGCGTGCACTGCGACGCGATGCACTTACGGACTTTGTCGTACGGCGTACATTTGCACGCGCGTTGTTATTCCCTTGTGAAGTTCCTTAAGAAACTGAGCAGCAGCTCCTAGATAGTGTAGTGTCTAACATATAAGTCTCACAAGCAAGCAATCCACTTTCAAACTACTGCTGAGGCAAATGTTTGTTTAAATACATGCGGGAGAGAGTGTTAATTTCATTTTAGACTATCGCTCAATTTAACTGTTAGTCGGGAAAACTCTATTTTATGATAGTGAAAATATTGAGCAGTATTGCGCGGATCTGCCGACATTTTGAATGTGTTCTGGAGAATATTGGCCGCCTGAGCGGATCTGGACGGAGCTTGTTTTCGTGGCAAACCAAAGGCTATATAAGCAAATAGCATATGATCTTCCATTTTTTGTATTTGTTTATTGTGGCTTAAGTTGCCACTTTCTGTAAGTTAAGCATTTCTACCATTCTGTTTCTCAGGGCATCTCAAGATCTTGAACTTTAATTACGAACATTATAAATATGAATAAAATCTGGACAATGAATATAAATAGAAGTGCTTAGTTATCCGAGAGTAACTTGTGCACGCTGAAACTGAGGGCGTGCGAAGAAGGAACTGTCTAGTAAAGATGGAATTCAGGTCGAGTTTTCAGGCACGACCAGACCCGATCCGACAAGCGTGTCAACCCGACCCCACCCGAGTTAGTTTCTTTTTTAAATCACATCTAATATATATTCTACAAAATCTAAGACGAGCATTGTTCCATGGAATTCTTCATTTACATAGGCTGCTTTATCGATCGGCCTATTTTTCTGATAGTAGTAATAATTATTTTTGGGTTATCAGACACTTCGCAAGCCTCGCCATGTAGAAAATGTTTGGTTTATAATACAACTAGAAATTAATGACACGGAATACAATAATTGTGCAACAGCGCCCTTACTTCGGAATAGAGGCGTAGCCGCAGCTGGCATACAGAAGGTGAAAAACACCTCCTTACAAGGTTCAAGTTATGGTATTGTTATCGATATTTTATATGGTTATCAAAACTTTACCAATAGCACCACGCTTCTGACTTCTGAGTATCATATTCTCCTATCGTGTGGCCCAACCGAATTTGACCAGACCCTACCCGCGGGCGCGCACGTCAGCCCGGCCCGACTTCCATCTTCACTGTCCATTCGGTGAGTGATATAACTAACGTGCAGTTGAATTTTTAATGGCTACTGACTATTATTGCACAACGGACAAGACAAAGTAACAGTCCGGTAGTGTAGATATTTGTAAATATCTAATTTGCTAAAATATCGTATAAAACTAGTATTTTCAAGATACCCAAATATCTTCACCTACTGTCATTGGCCCCAAAATTATAACTACATCAACTGAAGGTTAAAAATGTACGAGGCCAAAAAATGTGGTGCTTCGAAATATTTAAATAAAATTTTCACAGGTCATACAACCGCCTCAAGTGCGACACGACCAGGCAATTGCTTCATTTGGCATACTACTAACAGCCTATCCAGTTCTTCATCTTCTTCACTGCTTGCTACGATACCAGAAAAATCGTTGCCTAGTCCCATTGTCGCCAGGTTTATAATTCATCTAATCGATCCAGCCGTCAAGGACAATGGCACACAGAAGGCTTGCAAGTGATACGGAAAGTGGTTTGACAACAACAATAGCAACTATTCCTCACGTCGCGGTTGTACTGAAAAAACTGCTCAATCATAGCGAACTGAATCAAAGCACTGATATGTCACCAAACGACAGTCAAGTAGTATAGCGAACGTAACACAAGGGCGTAGCCAAAAAACCGCGTAGGAGCAAGAGTCCTGCTATGTAGTGCGCTGCGTAACTCCGTCCGGCACTTATAAAACATAGTTCGATTTTCTGTCATCCTGCACTGTAAGCGCGATTGGTCGCACTGAGGGGCACAGTCCCGTGTGTCTTCCCCTGGCTATGCTCCTGACTGAACCATTCTGTAGTTTATGTGACTAAAATTTTTCCATATCAAAACTAGTTAAGCGAGCTCATTCCACTAGCGAGCGAAGCGAGCGAGTGGAACGACAATTTTCAATTTTGGCTCTGGAGGGGGGGTTGAGGAGGTCCTGTCTGTGTGTGTCTGTCGCACCTGGATCTCGATAACTCTTGGGCCGATTTTGATGCACGATAGCTCATTCGAACCGCAATGGTGACGCAGCCCGATTTTTGATTTTTTTTCCCGTAGGAAAAGTTATGGGGCAAAATGACGTCATTTTGGCCCATTTTCGGGCACCCCCCCCAGTTTTTGCGACTTCTCGATAGGTAAACGAGGTATCTGCAAACTAATAGACCTATTCCATGTAGCTTTACCAGGGCTTTCCAATGATATTTAACAAGTTTTTCAACTACTTCCCAATCTGGAGTCTATAAGCTTATAATTGGCGCCAAATTTCATATTTGGTGAAAAGTCGTGGGAAATCCACCTAAATGTGTGTCTTTTGTTGCTTTTAGTGTCTTATATGGGGTTTTCTGGGCAGATAAACTTATTGCAAGTGTTAAAAATATTGTTGGGCAAATATTTTTTACACTTCTGGTTCATACTTGGCATTAAAAAATGACGTTTTCGAAATTTTTGGTGAGAAGTCGTGGGAAAAGCACCTGAATGTGTCTTTGTTGTTGGTTTTAGTGTCGGATATGAGGTTTTCTGGGCCGACAAGCTCATTTCGAGTGTCAAAAATATGTGGCAAATATTTTTCATACTTCTGCTTCGGGGAATTGTTCTCACCACTCGAATTCTGGCTCGCAAGTGAGCTTCGCTAGTTTCTATCTCTACTGCACCGCCAAATGTTCCTAATTTTCGTCACAAACGACGTATTATAGCGATGACACAATGCTTCTATGTACATGTACATAAACAGCTGTTTATCGTCTACATACGGTCACCAATTCATACCGTTGCCATTAATATAAACGTCTTACTCTAGGTTGGACTCTCTATTTTTGCCTAGTTTGTCTCACTGTAGTAAAGGGCTCAGCACGCTGTTCAGAAGCGAGGGGCGAACTCAAATTTGACGGGGCACTAGAACATAACAGGGTGGGCCGGTTTTGGTCGAAAAATGGGTGAAGCGGTACTCCCCCCTCCTCGTACTGCGCCCCTGATCACAGTCTGTCGTGCCTCTTAACAATGTATCCGTACCATTTACCAAGCGCCGTCAAAAATTACATATACAACAAACCAGGATTTGCAGATGCTCAGCTGCATAGCTTTGGCAGCACTATACTTATCTTCTGAAACACATTCAACTGAGTTTACATCTGAACATTTTGGATGACGATCCCCAGTTCATTGAAACACACCGCTAGTATGATGAGGACATGAAATTTGCATTCACTGTTATCGAGATATTGTCAGACCATGACATATTTCCACTATAACAGTGGGTGAAACTTCATATGAGAACCGCAGGTCAAAAATTTGTAATTCAAATGCGAGCCCAGGCTAAGCTTCAGCTTACACTGAGTCTGACGCTTAGGGGGACTAAATAATATTATCCCGCTTGGGAAAACTTGCTATAGTACCCCTGCAGAAATGTTACTTGTCGTGATATGAATAGTCCTGGCTGAATAATTTGCATTAAACAATATTTACCTGTCATAGAACAATTGGTGTTGCACCCTGGTTAATATATTGTAAGATAAATGCTTTATTGCAAGCTTTGGCTGAACGATCTCAACGTTGTGGCAAAATATATCGTTAGTTTTCCCGCTCTTAGGTACATCCGCTTGTACATTCCCGATATAGGCATCTATGTGCCTACTAAAATGTGTCTCATCATATTTAAAAAGTAATTCGCGAACGATAGTGAAACGGAGCGAGCGTGGTTTCATCTGTATTTGTCATTATGTGTAATCGTTTGTAATAGGCTATCTGTTGATATATATATTACCCTAAAACTTCTGCAACCCGAAGCTTTGTAATCATAGTCTACAAGGGCATCGTCATCTCTTCAAAAGTGGAGGGAGGCTGCAAAAAGTAGAGGCGGCAGTTCTTTCACATTGATTTTGTTATAACACCATCAATTGAATATTTTCTTGTTTGGCAGTGCCCAGTGGGAGCCTCCCGCCAACCACCACCCACTGACTAGCACGTCGCAATTGACTCCGGTTTGCACTGCATTTAGCTGTAGCACCTTTCCGAGAATTACCATTTCGCATCCTGGTCCGTGGTCATTTGCAGCACCTGGGCTTGAAATACTCACAATCACGTTGCTTAACTAAAGAGTTTTGATTTGAGAGCCTAACGCTAAATTATTTTGCGTTCTGAGGCACTTTAAAAATTCTATATTTCGCTAAAGCTTGCCTGAAACGGGACGACATAACGCACGAGGGGTTATAATACGTTACTCCAATCGGAGTGTCCGGATCCACCCGACAATAGTTATTAATTGTTAAAAGTTGACGAAATACTCTGTCGTGTCAACACGGTGTGCGACCTGTTTGAATTTCATGGTTGTCGGGTCTTACTTAATTGGAAAATCACTCCGGGCATCAACTTGAATTTTGGCGGTTCAGTCGAGAGTTACAATTTCAAGGTCTCGGCAAACTATTGCTGGGTCCTGGTCTGCAAATGACCACGTCCGTTTTAATATCTGTACTTCCTACGGTATTGAACTGACACGCATAAGACTCGGATGACCTGAAGACACTCGCATCTTACTGACTTACCATACGAGTCGTACCGTGGTACAAACCTAAAACGTATACGACGGTTTCTAATGCAAAAGATGAAAAGTGGCAAGCAGGCATAGGGCAGTCCGAGGTCCAGTAGCATGCGAACGTGCCCACCGCGACCGCGGAGGCCATTAACTATTACATTAAAATTAACAAAGTTCCACGCCGTGTCTACACTGCGTGAAGAACTGGTTTCAAATCGGGTGGTCGGCTACGAAGCAAATGAAAAGTTCATGGAATAGTACTCCGGATTTAGATGTAAATTTTTTTACTAAATTTTGTTTGCACTTATCTAATAACCTGCGCGCAAGACTGCCTCCAGGTCATCACACGTCATTCATCGTCTTACCTCTCCCGTGTCCCCTATATCCTTCCCCTTCCCGTTTGTACCCGCTGCTTTCCCGATTCCAATTCACATCACGAAACAAAACTTTCCACCATCGGGTCTAGAAAATAGAAATTTGCGATCCGAAGCGTGGAGGAACCAGTCGAGAGCTGAAAAATTTGTGATCAATTTGAACTCGCGATTTCTCAATTTTGTCGGGGCTTGTACTTACGGATGCGCGGAACATCCGTCGGACGCGCCAGCACCCGCAAGGGCAGCCCTTGCCAGCGAACTTTTGAAAAACAAGAAAAAGATTACCAGGAGCGACTCTTCACCACGTCGGCACAGTGAGAGCCACTCCTGGGAAAGTCAAAACCAAAAGAAAACGAAAACCAAGCAGAAAAATCATAAAATGCAAATGTAAAGGTGGCGACAACTGCCAAAAAGTAAAAAATGCCGACTCTGCGGTCGCCCCTCTCGACTGGTCCCGACGCTGCATCGGACATTCTGCCTTTATACTCCGATTAGCCCCTTCTAAAGTCTGGGTCCGCTAAATTTTCTTTTGGCCACTGCCCAGAATTTTAAATTTTAAATTGTCTACAAATTTGAAAACCTATATACACATACGTACAAGATGCAGCATTAGACGTACAAAATAACACTTGGATATAAGCCGCGCTAATGTAGTCATGTACAATAAACCAAAATCGACTATAATATTGTCGCTAGCTTCGGTATCAGCGTTCCACAGAGGAAACAGCAGTGGCGTATTTAAATCAGTTTTATTTAGCAACACACAGGCGACCAACGACGTAAACAACGAAACCTCGCGCTGGTCGGCGCCGCGCTTATCAAAAGGAAAAATATAAAGGTGCTCAGGGCGCTCGCAACTTCTTAAAAATTTAGAATGTTTCGTGCGATTGCGGACGAACGAAAAGGGCGGCGGGGGCGGGGTCAGGTCCATGCCCTAGCTCGCCGCGTACTCATAAAAATAAAATGTTGATTTTTTTTTGAAAATAGATGGCCTATTAGGGGCCGTTTTTGGCGTTAAAAATGATAAAATTTGGTGTCCACCGTGGATTAGACATCTCCTGAGCGGACCCGTGGGGGTAGGCGATCCCGGCTTTCAGTGAGATAGTTAGTACTAGGCCCCGTCAAGGTGTAGGGTACTAAAATTTGGGGAGTTTTGGTTAATTAGAAGATGTTTTTGAGCTTTGAAAATTGGTCGTTTAAACGCCTGGTTAGGGGTCCATAAGTATTTACGGGTGAGGGATAGATTGACCCGAATGCGAAATTTTGAAGCCTTAAAGGACCCTATTGATAGCACGATAACCCTACCTTGCGTTAGTTGTCAGAAAAGTATAAAATTTTCGCTTTTGAAACACCCCTATCAAAATAAAGTTCTATTAAATTCTGTGGATGTTCGTTTTATTTCACTTCGTAGTTCAATTTCTACTTCACCATATACGTAAATTACACACCCGATGCATGCTAGGATAGGTCTTCGGGGTCTGAATTGCAACAAAATTTCTCGTTTGAATTCTGGTAAAGATTCTGCATAATGTCCCGACCCATCCTGACATGCAGTACAAAATACCTTTCATAATATACCAATTATTATTAACAATATTATTATCATGTCGCTTATTATAAATGCGCACCGGGATCGGCCTTAGGGCACCGAATCAATGAAACCGAAAATATAATCGTGGAAATTTCGGTCATTGTCCCTGGCCAATCCTTGTGCGCGATAGTACCCTAAAGCACAGTTATAATAAACAATACATTTGTTTCCCTGGAACTTGTATTACAAGTTAACAACAACCGTCAACCGTACAAGTTCCGTCAACAACTTAAAGTTAGGTTGACTAGTTAGTTGTTTCACATGCAAAAAATAATCATGCCCGCGCATGTCAAGCAGGTGGAGCGTGATTATAGCAATAATTACTGATTATGACAACGGTAATATATACATTGTTTATTATTAACAAATATAAAACGCCCAATGTTCGGGTCATGCTCCACCAGTATCCGGTCTACCTTTGAGTTTGAAACATGTTGCTTTTGTCCTTAAATTTTGGATATTGTTCCTACTTTAGATATTTGTCAAAAATCCCTTGAAAGTATCGGGCTTTTATAGTTGCTCCTGTGCCTCGAGCTCTTGTTGTAACAGTTTGATGGGCACGCTGGACTTAGTCATTATCGTGTTTGACGCTCACTTTAATAAACCAAATGACTGAACGACACTCATTTGAAAGGGATTATTGCAGACAGTAACACGTTTGAGTGCGGTTTGGCTACCTGTTAATTAAGTCGAATTGTATCGTTGCATCGGTGGGATGTGGTGGAGTGCCTTCGAGCAGGATTGAGCATTGTTAAAACAGTGATGAGAACTTCGAAGTGGCCTGATCCGCAGTGTATCCTGTTGTGTCGAGTAAACAGAAACAGAAAAACATGGAAAATCGCAAAACAGCCAGTTACCGTGTAAAAACAACTTTATTAATACTACAAAATACGATGTACGATAACGCAACTGTGTCGATACTAACCAGTACGCGACTTATATAAGTAGTAGGAAAAAGGGGGTTCTACGCCACTTGATTAATGACCTGTCAAATGTTTCGGGGAAATAATGATTAATGACCCTGTGTCACGTGACCTGTCAAAAATGATTTATATTGATTACCCTAAATACATATACATATATACATTATTATAATAATGTAGTCCCCCTCAGCCCATGGACCTGTCACAAAGATTAATCGCCTGTCACAAATTGTTATTCACCCATATATAATAAATACATACACATATACATATATACATACATATAATGGCGTCCCCCTCCGCCACGCATTTATATAATATATAATGATACACCTTCGCCCACGCATATATGTTCATATACTCTACTATCCACTATATAATATAACATTGATGACTCATCACTTTGGAATGTTCTAGAAGCTTCTATTGGAGTTATTCCAAGAAACCGGCCAATCACCATCAACTATGCCCTAAAAACAAACCAATCAGCGTCAGCAGATAATACATGAAAAGGATATAAAAACTGCTATACATAAATTTTTCAATCAGTTTACAATGGCTTTCGTTTCTGAAATAGTCGGTTTTGTGGTTACACTGCTCTCCAAACCACTTCGCGGTTTTTTGGAGAGCTATCAAATTACGTCACGTCGCAGTATAGTGGACCCTACTGTATTCCTCAATCACAGCAGGCGACAGTTGGAGAATGTGATCAATGAACGGCTGTCTACATGGAATGGACTCAAGGCGTATGTCGGAATGAAGGTTACGTTCCAGAAGGATATGGATTCAGATACAACAGTCAGTGCAACATTCTCTGGCAAACTACGGCGAATTCTCAATTTTTCAGCCGTCAATCAACATACTTCAATGATCTTTGACGATATTTTAAAGAACATTGACAGTTCTGTTCAATGTGAATCTGGTTGGATAGTCAAACATGTGGAACATTTGGAGCTCCACTTGGCTCGATACGTTAGTTTACGAGGAGCAACATACAAGCCTCTACCAAAAACTATTCAAGCAAAAAAGGCTGTCGTTAACGTTGAAAATAACGATAACAAATTCTTCCAGCGGACAATACTTTTTGCTCTATACCCAGTTCATTTCAAGGAGCATCCAGGTCGTCAAACCAAATATGAACCGTATGTTGACAATGTCAAATTCGACGGTATCAAATTCCCAGTACAAGTCAGCGACATCAACCAATTTGAAAAGCTTAACAATATTGGGGTCAGCGTTATTTCTTGCGAAGATGACAAACTAATGCCTCTGCGTATATACGAAGGACCCTATGAGCGAGTGGTTAATCTTCTTCTATGCAAAGAACATTATTGCTGGATCAAGGATTTGAATCGATTGCTATCAAATCAGCGAAATAAGAAAGTCAAAAAGTTCTTTTGTCAACGATGTCTTTTCTCCTCAATATTCTCAAGCGAAGCTGCAGCTCCATACAGAAATGTGTAAAAACAATGAATATACTCGAATAATGCATCATTCACAGAGAAGTGCGGGCACGAATTGCACACCGTAAGCTACTGCAGCGACCATGTTGTAAGAAAATATTGTCATGGTCCTATCTTACTGCAAACATAGCACAATCAATAGCACAAGTTAAAATATTGCTGCTACAATAACATTGGATTTTATTTCTCACTCAATAGCAGAAGCAAAAATATTGCCGCTACAATAACATTGACTGGTGTTGCGCAACCGCAGAACGATTAAGTTATTGCTGCGTCAAAAGCAATTAGTTGGTATTGTAGCAACAATATAATGCTCGCTGAGTTTAATAAAGGTGGCCCCTCCAGTATGATATTGGTGCCCTCCTCCAATTTGATATTAGTGGCCCCCTGCAGTTTCATATTGGCCTCCTCCAGTATGATATTGGTACCCCCTCGAGTTTGATATTGGTGCCCCCTCCAGATTGATATTGGTGCTCCCTCCAGTTTGATAATGGTGCCCAAAAACCCGAAAAAGTTCGATATTGGTTCCCCTTCAGTTTGATACTGGTGTCCCTGCAATTTGATATTGGTGCCCGCCTCCAGTTTGATATTGGTTCCCCCTCCAGTTTAACTGGAAGGGCACTAATATCAATACCGGAAGGTCCCCCGGGTGTGGTTCGAGCTTCAGTAGTATAGTTCCCTCATCCCTTGAGCATGTATGCCTTACAGTACTATTACTATGCTGGAACTTTTTAAGCGAGCTCATAATTTTTTATATCGCGCTGCGCCAATTTTAAAGTTGAATTATATTATTGTGGCGGTATCTATGGTAAGTAGACATGACACTTTTTTACAGTATTATACAATAGATTTGCGTTTACAATACAGCAGGTCCTCTCCTTCAGCTTACCGTAGCTCTGCTAGTTACTAATTAAAATTCCTTAAAAGACAGCTTTCGGTCACGAATAATTTTCTAAAACGTTTATACAACTTTGATAATTACGCACTTTAATGCAATATTTAGAAGGCAATGCACTCATTTATGTAATATCCAACTACATATTAATATTTTATAAATACATGTACATCGTTACATATTTTGCACCTATTATTATATCGTTACATATTTTGCAGTGTAGAATAAACCGAAATATAAACATATTGGAAGTCATATTCCTTGATGTTTAAACAATGTGTAACTGCAATTACAATAAATGCAGCAATGCGAGCATTGTCGATTTTCCTTACTGTATCTTTGTACAGCTGTTATATCCTAAATTTAAGGGCAAATTAATTTAAAATACGCATAAAATATTGTGCCATAAAGACGACTTGTCATTGCAGCGATTGAAAGCACTATTCAGTTTAATACCAACATTATACCCACTCCGGACCCCATAAGGGCCTCATACGCATCTCTTATATGTAAGAACTTAGACAACTGAAGTAAATTGTTTACTTTTGGCATGTTTTACGCAAACAAATGGTTTGCACAATCATCAGAAGAGCAGGGGAAGGAGGTGTCGAAAACCGCATTGTCGCAAAGACACTACTATGCTACCACTACTACCACACTAAGCAAAGACACGCTATGCCGCAAGCAGGCCCTCCACTTTCGGACAGTCGTACAGCAAGGGGAAACGAAGCGAGTGCAGCTTGTTTGCGCTTAGTATCTATTATGAGCTCCCAAATCGTGCCCTATAATAACACAATACACTGACAGTGCATTCATGGCAACGGTGAAACTGGAGGGGGGCACCAATACAAAACTGGAGAGGCCAATATCAAACTGGAGGGGGCACCAATATCAGACAGGAGGGGATACCAATATCAAACTGGAGGGGGCCAATATCAAACTGGAGAGGGAAACCCATATCAAACTGTAGAGGACACCAATATCATACTGGAGGAGGGCACCAATATCATACTGGAGGGGCCACCATTATTAAACTCAGCGCGAGCATTATATTGTTTACTACAATACCAACTAGCTGGTTTTAACACAGCAATAATTCAACCGTCCTGTGGCTGTGCAACACAAGAAAATAATATTGTAGCAGCAATATTTTTGCTTCTGCTATTGAGGGTGCAATAAAAGCCAATGTTATTGTAGCAGCAATATTTTAGCTTGTGCAATGATCGAGCAATATTTGCAATAATATGATAGCATGACAATATTATTTTCTTAAAATATGGTTGCTACAATAGCTTATGGTGTGCAATTCGTGCACGCACTTCTCTGTGAATGCTGCATAACGTTTCCCAAAGACGATATTCTACAATTTCAAAATACACACAAGATGCTTAGAGCTCCGTACACCATCATTGTTGATTTTGAAACACTACTTCTCCCTATCGATTCTTGTCAACCATGTCCATCAACTTCATACACGGAAGCTTATCAGAAACATGAAGTGTGCGGTTATGGTCTGATTGACATTTTTCAGTGCTGTGGAGAAGATACAAAAGAAATGGGCAAACCGATTGTATATCGCGGCAAAGACTGTATCAACATCTTTTTACGCACTGTAATTGAAATGGGCAACAAGTACCAAGAGCGTGTCAACAACTCATTACCGCTGCAAATGACAAAAGACGACTGGTATCAATACCATTACACTAAAGAATGCTTGATTTCTGGAAAACAACTACTTTACGATCGTGTTAGAGATCACTGTCATCTTTGTGGTCGATTTCGGAGTTCTGTCCACAATTAATGCAACATTAGCTATAAACTCAACCGAGATGTTAACATCTTTTTCCACAACTTGCGAAAGTTTGATGGTCACCTCATCATGCAGGAGATTGGTAAATTAACCAATCAACTCAAAATGGAGCTGGATTGTATGCCCAAAGGTGCTGAGGATTATTTGTCCTTTAGCATCAAACTTCAACATCAAATTGTTGAACATCAACAAAGAACCGCAATATACGACCCCAACGGTTATCTCGCTCATCTGTTCGCAATACACGACTCAATACAACCAAATATTCAACCTCATCTAGAAATTGACGAGGGCGATATATCTGATGTGATATCTCTCGATCAGCTAGGTGAGGGAGAAGACAGTGATATGGAGGATAATGAACTGTTGGATAACGTTGCAGACGACGATAATACATAAGCGGAAGAGAGTCTGAAACCCAAAAAATATACGTGGTCTCTCAATTTTAAAGACAGTTTTCAATTCCTATTGTCGTCCCTACAAGCGTTGGTGGATAATTTAAAGAAGGATGGTAAATTTCCGGCAATGACGTCTGAATTTGCTAACAATACGGAACTATTATTACGAAAGGGTGTGTACCCATACGATTATATGGACTCTTGGGAACGCTTTGATGAAACGCAATTACCATCTATCAATGCGTTCTACAACAAACTAAATGATCAAAATATATCTGAAGATGATTATAAACATGTGGGAAAAGTATGGTCTGAACTAAATTTGGAGAACATGGGACAATACCATGATCTCTACGTTAAAACTGATATCTTGTTAATATGTGATGTATTTGAAAGTTTTAGAAATTTTGCTATTGATAATTACAAGTTGGACCCAGTACATTATATAACGCTCCAAAGTTTTGCATGGGATGCTTGTTTAACGTTAACAGGTGTTCGGTTACAATTGTTGAAAGACTCTAACATGTACATGTTTTTTGAACATGACATACGCGGAGGCATTTCAATGATTTCACACCGCTATGCCAAAGTCAACAACAAGTATCGTGAAAATTATGACCCAAGTAAGGAGTCAAACGATATAACGTACTTGGATGCGAATAATTTATATGGATGGACTATGGTTCAGAAGTTACCCGTAGATGGATTCAAGTGGGTAGAAGAGAGTCGTCTGTCAAAGATAAATAGGGCAAAGGATGGGGATATTGGTTATGTACTTGAAGTTGATCTGGAATACCCAGATTATTTACACACCTTACACAGTGATTACCCTATTGCTCCCGAATCTATGAAAATTGAAGACTCAATGTTGTTCCCATGTTGCCTCCAAGTAAAGGAGGATTTTAGAATGAAATATACCCCAATTAGAAAACTTGTTCCTAACCTTAACAATAAGGTTAAATATATCATACATGCTAGGGATCTGAAACTGTATAGCGAATTGAGTCTCAAGGTATCTAAAATTCATAGGGCAATTCAGTTTAACCAGCGAGATTGGATGAAACCCTACATTTTGTTTAATACCGAAAAAGGCAACCAGGCAAAGAGTGATATTTTGAAAAGGATCTATTTAAATTGCTAAATAATGCAGTCTTTGGAAAGCCTATGGAAAATGTATGGGCTTATAAGGATATTAAGCTTATAAATTGTCCGAAAAAGTTTCTGAAGTTGGTATCGAACCCTCGTTACAGTGGCAGTCAATCTTTGATGAAAATTTGGTTGCGGTTTCAATGAAGAAACCAAGTGTTTGTTTATGCAAAGCAATTTACGTGGGGTTTACAGTTCCTGAGCTTTCCAAAATGTTAATGTACGAATTCCACTACAAATATATCAAGAGTCGATATGATTGTCATCTGCTGTTTACTGATACCGACAGTCTCTGGTATGATATATACGCGGAGGATGTCTACGGTGACATGAAGGAAGATATAGAATACTTTGACACCAGTGACTATTCAGCCCATCACTTCCTATAATACTCTACCAAAAACAAAAAGGTTTTGGGTAAAATGAAAGATGAGACTGCTGGGGTTCCTATTAGGAGTTTTGCGGATTGAAACCAAATATGTACTCGTTAAAATGCGGTGTTGAAAAAACGAGAGGAAAAGGTGTCAAAAAACAAACCCTAAAGAGAGCTATACGTATGGATGATTATATTCAGACTCTTCGAAATACAACTAGACTGAGACATTTTATGAAAAAGATTTCAAACAATAAACATAAACTGTATACGGTTGAGCAGAATAAAATTAGTTTGAGTGCTTATGACGATAAGAGATATATTTTACTAGATGGGGTAACTTCTATTCCATACGGACATTGTGATATTATGGATTGTTCAGATTGATATTTATACTTTGTATTTATATATGTATTTTGTTGTATTTATAATAAAATTTAAAAAATTAGCATGAAATACATGAAAAAGATGCACATCCTATATTTTACAGGTTAATATGGCTAACGAATCTGTTTCGTTTTCTGAATTTGAACCGGAAATATATCAGAAGCAGCAAAACTTTTGTGGCAAAAGAATCAACTTGAAAAAGGTCATACCAATAATCGTTACTCTGCTTACAACGATTGCAATAGAGACTGGTTTTCTGATTAACAAACATGAAAAGAAGCCTTGTGTTGAAGGAATATCACTCAACGAACCGCTATGTTTCGAAGATTGGCCAAAGCCTCGCATTGAATCTTGGTTTCCAGCTCATTGTTACAACATTAATTGGGTGAACCGAGCAAGCGATAATAAACAATTTGACGTAATACTTCATCCTCCCCTTTCCATCAAACGGTGGAGTGAAAAGGTCGTCTATCTATTTGATGTATCTGAACATCTATTTCGAAGGTTCGTGATACCGTATAAGAATCTCCTCATGCTGATTCAAACAGACGATACATACAAGCGATTTTATTTAACAAATTGCAACTTGGAATACTCCTTCATCGCGAAATTGTCAACATTCAATTTGCAACGGGTCTTTGCAAAACGACTGTTTAGAGTAAACATTAGAAATGCTGAGCTATTCTTATCACGCGCAAACGAAACATCTGGATTATGAAAATAGCAGTACGTCTTGGTTTGTTGTGACAGAAGAATCGACACAATGGATGATTGAAAAATGTTTGGCTGAATTTGATTACATAAAGTATATTAGAAACAATGAATATATAATGGAGAAACAATTTGATGATATTGTTGGTGTGGTAATGCCCTGTGTTATGTTAACACGTACAGTTAGGATTGTATATGATATTTGTAAAGATAAGATTGTAACCTGTTACCCAATAAATATGAAAAGATAATTGCATTTTGTCTATATCAACTATGAAGCTAGAAGATTTATACTGTAACTTGAAAAGCCCTGCCGCGTTTGCAGGGATAAACAAACTTTGGCAACATGCCAAAAAATATGGATTTTCCAAACAGTAAGTTAAAGATTGGCTACAAGGTCAGGATACATATACACTTCATACACCCAAAAGGAAGAGGTTTCGAAGGGTAAAAAGAATAACAAAGGGTCTTAATGATTTATGGCAAGCTGTTCTTGCAGATATGACACGATTGTCTAGGTATAATGATGACAACAAATGTCTACCAATGGTTATAGATGTGCTGTCTAAATTTGTCAGAGTTGCCCCCTTAAAGTCTAATAACTCAAAATTAGTATGCGAAGCCTTGGAAAAAATGTTTCGCATTAACCGTCCAAATCATATGGCGCTGAATTTACAAATATCACCTTCAAAAATCTCTGTCAAAAGTACAAAATAATTTGCTACACCGCCCAGAATGTTGAAACCAAGGCTGCAGTTGCGGAAAGGTGCATCGGTACTTTGAAATCCAAAATATATCGATACCTTACCAAACACAATACGTATCGCTATATCGACATTTTATAAGACATTGTTGATAACTACAATCACACAAAGAATCGTTATGGTTTCCGTCCAGTGGATGTAACTGTTGAAAATGAATCTGATATTTTAAACATTTTGTACCCTCCTCGAGGACACAGAGTTCTTTCATACAAGTTTAAGCTTAATGATGCTGTAAGAGTTGCAAGTGCTCAATTTATCTTCAATAAGGGATACAAACCGCAATGGTCTCAGGAAGTATTTTATATTACAAGACGAATACATTCAGATCCTCCTCGTTATAAAATTAGGGATTACGGAAATGAAGATATCTTGGGAACATGGTACGAGCAGGAACTTCAAAAGGTACGTGTAGAAGATATATTTAAGATTGAGAAAATATTGCGAAAACGTAGAATGAAAGATGGTACTCGTCAATATTTAGTAAAATGGCTTGGATATCCTGAAAAATTCAACAGCAGGGTGGATGAACAAGACATGAAAAGCGTATGACCGGCTTATCAATTTTCAAAATGGAGACAATACAGGTAGCAAATCGT
>JASANE010023985.1:0-20775 GCA_030248225.1 Trileptium ribeirensis | reverse complement strand
ATATGTACATATACTTCTTCAACCAGTACCGTATTGCTCAACGATAACAAAGATATTTTATATCGGGTGAACAGCAGAAGTAGGTTATCACTAGCTGAATATTTTGCAATATCGTCGGTGTTGTTACTTGTCTATATATATGCAGGTGATTTTTAATATTTATAGGGATCAATCACAAAGCTGTTCAGACGTAATCAAACTGACCGCGATCGAACGCCGATTCACGTTCTCGTCAAACATCAGCTGCTGTTCGCTAAAGTCCGTCTCTTTTCGCATGCGTGTCGCAGCCTATCGAAAGTGCCGTCCCAGGTTCACCGAAATTGCCCAGCTCAAATCCCACTGTGTCGACAGATCGGCATGACGTCCAAACTAAAAATAAAAATTCGGTTCAACAAACTGCACGTCTGTTAAGCACTGAACTAGAGAAAGTCAGTAAAGAACAATCTCGAGCGGAAGATGTAGATGAAGACCTTGGTAACTCTGAACAAATAGCAAATGAAGTAGAAACCACATTTGATACTTAAGATACTATATCGTCGACGATTACATCGCCACAGTACAAAGCAAAGCTCAATGCCAAAGTGTGCCGATGTAACAGCTCCAATTGACGCAGCAAGTGCATCGCGGAAACAATATGTAACAGAAAGTGACACGTCAGCGATCCATGACCATTGGTCCACGGTGGCAAGTAGTACGTCCACAGATTCGCGCTCTTGTGGCCTACCTTTTAAGTCTAATATATACAAATTAGATCAGGTCAGCCAATATTCTCTGAGTCAAAACTGTAGTAAGACAACAGCTGAAAAATCGATACCAGCTGTTAGGATATTGTCAACCCAATCCAAGTATATAATTATGGTCAATTTGTATGAACCACGGGGTTTGGCTTGAAATTGCGATGTAACTCTTGGAAGCATGTTTATCACCTTTAGCAAACAATTAATACGCAGTCATTTGCAGGCCTGTATGGGCGGGTTCACGTTGGATCCGAGACGATCCGGTTCGATTTGTTTCGATGCGCTGAGATACGCGAAATTGGAAGATGCGGAGCAAAATAAAAGCATAATACACACTTCCCACGGGAGGCAATACGAATCAAAACCGGAATATGTCTGCGGGTTCTTGGGCATCTGCGCCGTGTTTATGTCAATAATTGTGCTTCATAATATAAAACGGAACATAAAAAACTAATATTTTTTAAAACAATATGTTATTTGCTTTTGCACAACTTTTAACATCTAGCATTTTATCGTACATATTTTTAATGCGTTTACCAAGTTTACCATAGTCAGAATTGTTCAATGGCAAAAATTATCTTTCAACTGCTAAACCGGCCATATTTTAGGTACTGCAAGTAATTTACTGTCGTTTGTTCAAACAACTTTTTGATCACTGACACGAACCTTGCGAAACGCTCCGGCGCCGTGTATACTTTGAAATATCGCTGAGTTATCAGGGCGGCAGCTGCTAGCTGATGTAGAATCATTGTATAGCTGTTGAACACTGGAACTACTAACCGAAATTCCATTAGATATCAATTCTCTATTCGATCCAGCAACAGTTGTGGGGTGTACAAAATTTGATGTATTGC
Source organism: Trileptium ribeirensis (assembly GCA_030248225.1). Lineage (NCBI taxonomy): Eukaryota > Metazoa > Nematoda > Enoplea > Enoplida > Thoracostomopsidae > Trileptium > Trileptium ribeirensis. Next base: position 19,184 of record JASANE010023985.1, on the reverse strand, counting down.
CTGGCTTCGCAAAAGCCTCTGGATTACGAATGCGAAACGAACTTGTGCCCATACGATTACGCGCGTTTCGGTAAGATTCGGGCGACGAAATATTCAAACCACCGACGTTAAACGAAGCACTTTTGCGGACTTTAGTGCCCATTTGAGGTGTATGTCGGGCAGAATATCGGCACCCAATTGGATCCTGGTTGGAGGTGTCAATTTCATATGTTGGCATTAGCACAACGCTGGCGCGCTGACTTCTCGACGAAACCAATAAACACGCTTTATCGTTGCCATAGAAACTGTCGTAAGCATCAATAGTTTCTTGACTTCTGACATTCTCTCTGCCAGACGGCGTAGCTGACGGTATATATGATTTTTTTATTTCATTAGAAGAATGCGAAATCGATGATCTCCTCCCAGAGGTATTGTTGACACTGTTTATTTCTGGTCCTTGTTGTTGTTCAACAGCGTCGTTTTGGCAGTGTGCGTTTCTTTTAGTATCTCTGTAGTCTATGTTGTTAAAAATTTGATGGTTTCCAACAGAGTGAGCCCTACAGCCTCGGTCAGCGAGAATTAATCTGCTTGTGGAGCCTTGACCGGAGTACAAATCTCTTTTGATTACACAGTTACCCGGCGATGCCTCAGCAATTGACTTTGGGCGAACACTTCCGTTGAGTGGTTGACCAGACGACATTTGACACAGGTCCGAATTGTCCACTATTCGACCCCTGGAACTATTGTCTATGTCAGTACTTACCCGCAACGCTACTCCCAACGGCTTAAACGAACCAGAACTGGTCGAAGTACTAACACCACAATTGTAATATCCTGGAATAAAACGAGGATCCGATATATTTCTACTATCATATTTAGCAACGCTGTAGCTGCAGTTGCTACGGCTGCCAGGCAATTTAGTTTTTTCGAGAGCTTTATTGCTGTCAGCATTACTTATCATGGCTACTCCGTTTCCGTCTCGCTGAAGTATTTCCGGTGGGCGCTGGTTCAAACTTACAGAATAATGTGAAAATTTTGTTGGTTGTGTGTTTTTCAAAGGCGAAGCATACAATGGCTCTTGGTTACTGCCAGTTGTATTAGCCGTACAATTCACTGCAACAGCTGTATTGTCGGTGCTCATGTTACTTCTAGCACTGTCAATATAATGATAATGACTGTCGTTCTGTATATTGTTAGGTTTCGAATTAAAAGGTGGGTGTTGGTGCTGGTGATGATGACTTTCACTTGGAACTGAAATTCCGGAATTTCGTATGTTTTCGCTATCGGAATAATAGTAATAACCCGATCTGTCTTGTGAAGCCGGACGATGATATATAATGGTATTAGCGGGCGTCGAACCTGTGGACGTACTACTTGCCACCGTGGACCAATGGTCATGGATCGCTGACGTGTCACTTTCTGTTACATATTGTTTCCGCGATGCACTGCTGTTAATTGTACTGTTGCCAGAAATATTTGGCACCATTTTGGCATTGAGCTTTGCTTTGTACTGTGGCGATGTAATCGTCGACGATATAGTATCATAAGCATCAAATGTGGTTTCTACTTCATTTGCTATTTGTTCAGAGTTACCAAGGTCTTCATCTACATCTTCCGCTCGAGATTGTTCTTTACTGACTTTCTCTAGTTCAGTGCTTAACAGACGTGCAGTTTGTTGAACCGAATTTTTATTTTTAGTTTGGACGTCATGCCGATCTGTCGACACAGTGGGATTTGAGCTGGGCAATTTCGGTGAACCTGGGACGGCACTTTCGATAGGCTGCGACACGCATGCGAAAAGAGACGGGGTTGTATCTGAGCGAACAGCAGCTGATGTTTGACGAGAACGTGAGTTCGGCGTTCGATCGCGGTCAGTTTGATTACGTCTGAACAGCTTTGTGATTGATCCCTATAAATATTAAAAATCACCTGCATATATATAGACAAGTAACAACACCGACGATATTGCAAAATATTCAGCTAGTGATAACCTACTTCTGCTGTTCACCCGATATAAAATATCTTTGTTATCGTTGGCTATCATCAAATCTAGGTTCTAGTAAACATTAATTCGAGAAAAATGCGACTTGAAAGTAAACTTCGATCGGAAGCTGTCATCAACACCTGATTTTGTACAGCCTAGAATGACGTTACTGTAATAACGGTGACGCAGCTGCATGGCGCAACTTCCTAACACCATGCCCATACGACCCCGGCTATCATAACCTCGAGGGCGGACCCTAAGTTTTCTATTTTAGCCACTTTTCTTGGTCAGACCCAAGAAGTAACGGAGCTTAGCAGGCCGCAGGCGCGCTTCACGGGGTGTGTGCGGACCCCGTCCGATTGGTTGCGCACGTGTCTAGTATCGGGGTATGATTGCTGAGGTCCCCCAGGGAGGTTGACACCGAAACCTGCTCACAGGTTATAATGTCAAGCCAATATTCCCTGTCCTAATCTAATGGAAGTTGATTTTTCTACGTAAACTAAAGTAAAATGCGTGATAAGTTTAGTTTTGCTATGTAAATTTTGGGTTCTGCTGAGTTATCCTTAGCCGAACACTTTGTCTGTTGTAGCCATGTGGCCCCCACAGGGTTCCGACACGCCCTGGAATGTTTAACGTTGGAATCTTGAGAAACTAATTGTGTTAATATCGGGTGAGAAAGTTTTCCTAGTAAATTTTATCTTTCGTGCGAGGGTGACTATTAAGCCAGTAAAATCGATAAGTAACTCGGTGGACCACTCTCGCGGCAGTATCATTATCCAAGAATATCAATATCGGCGGCGGACCGCTCGTGTCAGGGCTTGAGGTATTTTCGTCCGCAAGCCGTAGCACGAAGGGTCGGCCCGTCCATTTGGACGCACTTATAACGCTGAAAGATTAACAACGCGAGTCACATCGAGTGATTTTAAGACTTTATTCGAAGTGCCATACAGTATAGGTCAAATATGGTTAGATACTGTCGTCATACATAACAAAACACGCTGAAATAGTTGTGCCCATTCATTCCCTTGGCTGCGGCCACCCGGAGAGCGGGACGGAGCGAGCGACTGCGTTCCCGGAAAGTACCGGACCAAAATCTATACCAGAGGTGTCCGACGTGGAACAACAATTAAGTCAGTTATGCTCGGGCTGTGCGTTTTGGTGTGCTTCGGAATTCGCTCTCGAAAATTTGGGGCACTATGTGCATTTAGAGGGCTGTGGGCGGGGTAGGTGAGAATATTCGCTTTAACGCAACCTCGGTACGACAAAGGCGAGCGGCGGGACAATGCTGTTATCAAAGTTACCGAAGGTACTTCAGGCAAGAAGGGCCATGGATGGGGCACGAACCTGCGCGAGACGTTACCGTGCCGGCGAGGGCATGGTTATGCAAAATAAACCAATTATGGTACAAGTTATTACGCGGGTACGTAGAAATAATCACTTATAACGCCAACGGGCGGTTACTAAAATCATGTTGCTACAGGCAAAGCATTAATATAACAGTCGGATGTACTAAAACTCGGTCCGGTGTGCATTCTGGATCCTACAAATCGGGCCTGTCGTCTCTGTAGAGTGTGTCGCAACGTTCTGCCCTTAAGGCAGACCTTACAATAGTTGATAATCATCAGTGTCTCAAGTCGAGCTCGACTGTCCCGAGTCCTAAAAATCCGTGTATGGTTAGTTTGTGACGGTGGGGGTCGATTTCGGGTGGTCGAGTAACGGTTGAACTATGCAACACTCGTCCGGAGTGTCGTTTGGTTTACTTGGCGAAGATGCCTCTAGTAACTTTTCGACGATCCGGATAGGTGCGTATATCGGCAATGGCCATTCTTACAGTCTTAGCGGCGACCAGTGTCGCGATCCTAACAGTTTTAGAGCGGGTCAGTATGCTTACCCTATGGTTTTAGCTAGGTTGGCCCTCCGGGGGTTGTGTTTTGACGTTGGAGCATGGGGCAGATGCGTCTGCGTCCCTTTTGGTAGGCGTTTCCTTGGTTTGTTTCTTTCTCTTTTCTTTTCTTGCTTTGTTTCTTTTGTTTCCTGTTGTTTCCTTTTGTCGCTGTTTGCGTTGCCGTTCTCTCCCTATCGCTTATCCTATTGTCTTATTTCACTGTACACATCGAAATTGTACAGTGTCTCAACTAATTGCACTATCGAAATTGTGCAGTTGAGTTATCACTAAAATTTTAAGAAATTTCATCGGAACTCGATAGTCGAGTGGATAAAATAGAAATCTCTGTAGCGGGCTTAAATTCCCCGTGCAGGGTCGAAACCTAACAAGGGAAACTGAAAAAGGAGAGAGAGCGAAACAGTAAAACTCAAAGCAAGGGCCTACATAGTACATAGCCTAACGGGCAACCAGTGGTAAAATAGAAAAATACTTAAACTCAGCGATCAAGTCGCTCTGAAAAGAAAACGGGGTTTTGCACTTACTCGGTTTGGGGTCAAAACGATTCGCGAGGGGTCGCGATTTTTCTTTTATTGAAATTCGGATGTTGTGATTTCACTCGGCGCTTGGGGTACCGCAGTGTACCTCCAAAGCGTTAACCATGATTGGGGACGGCCACTGTCTATGTCGTCGGTTCATGTTGGTGGAAAGTGATTTTCCTCGACATTACCACCAAGTCTAACCACGTACGTGTACTAGAGTGAACCTTGGTGACTTTAGTGGTTTGGCTAGAGTGTTTTCAGAAGAACGTGATTTATCGCTGTCCACTTACCAAACCACTGACAAGCGAGGTTGTACGGGGCGGTCGGGATCTCGCGCAGTCTAGTCTACTCCAAATGAGGCTCTTCCAATCCTTAATAATGCACCAAACGCTCATCTTTACAAATCGAGAGCACACCGCAAATCCGTCAATGATTAGTAAAAGTTGCTCCTTACGGAGTGCCAAGACCTTATGCTCAAGCGGAAATCACTTAGAATTTACTTAGTCTTTTATGTTCCACCAAATTTACTTAGATCAGCTGATAATTGAATTTTTTGGGGCTTCCTAAAGCCCGACAGAGGCTAGTCCTCTGTCCCTAACTGCGAAATCAGTCCGAGCTCAAGCAGCGGCATGAGCATCGAACAGTCCACTAAGCTGAAAATTTGTAAACCATAATCGTGATTAAAGACAAGCAAGTACGTTACTATGATTTCATTGGTAACTTTTACCGTGGTCCACTCAGAAAATTCGACAGCCCTAACTCAAGAGTAATAAGTCATGTGAAAGCGTTTGGACGAGAAGCGTCCGTTTTGATTTGCCTTACCTATGACCACGGGGAATCAGAACTACTTCGACTTTGGCGTCCCCAACTCAACACCTTCCGTGCATTCGCTCAGGAAGCCCAAAACGGAACTCGACTGGAGGAGGTTAGTCAAGAAACTTGTAAAAATAGAGTAAGTTGACATGTAAAACGGAGCGTCCGCTAACGGACGGGAGTGTCAACTAGTGCTACAAAATTTTACTTCGATGAACGATCTGTTACAACCACAAATGGGGAAAATAAACCCCCATGCGCTCGACTCTCATCCTGACTTACTAAGTTCGATCCGGGACAGCAACCGCTAGTCCCCTTCCGTGAGACAAAGGATGTCTACACGGGTCCTCCAACGTCGAATCCCATTCCAAACCGAGAAAACAAAAGCACAAGAAAGCTAAAAGCCGAGGCGAAACCATATAATAAACTTAAGCGTCGGAGCCGGTCAGTAAAGTCGACCGAACTCCGCGCTGCCGAAGTCGAACTGATTCGAAGAGACGACGTGGTAGTCGTCGCTTCAAAATTTTCTGCTATGTTGAAAGATAGCGATTTTGTCGCTATCCAATCGGAGAAGATCTTTTGACGCCCACATTTTCGAGTTCAAACCCGGGCGCCCAATCGAAAAATTCCCAAGATTTTATTTTTGACAGCTATCGTAAACCCTGGGTCCCCGTTAGAGAGAGTCGGCTTCAATCGAAATCGCCGACATCAAATTTAAACCCTCCGAATACTCGGAGGTCGACCATCTGTGAGTTTTCTCCCAAAATCTCAGATTTTAGCCCATCTGCAGTCCCAAATTCTTGTCGGAAACTTATCCAGAACCCATTACTCAGATCTTTTAAACCTCTTACCTAACTTAGATTGGTCGTTATCCCCCAAATTTCCCACGAAAACGGTTAAATCACCCGTCAAATTTAAAATTTAAAAGCCAAGTTTGGTGTATTAGCATGCTTGGAGTAAACTGGAATCTGTCTTCTAGTCCTCATTCATCAAATTTTCCCCCAGCTAACTCGCCGATTTAAAGCCAAATTTCTGCTATTTAGCGAGTTAGCTGCCTCATCCATCACCTAATTAAGCTTAACAAGAGTCCATCTGGGGTTAAATCCTACCGCCCTATCCATGGATAAACGTGCAAACATTGCACGTTTATATGTTGGCTTACAAGATAAAGCCAAACATTCCTAAATTTCCTAGCTGAATTTCAAATATCCCGACAGGACGTCTTTAGACGTCCCGAAGGGGGGGGACCGAAGGCAGGAATGAGCTGATTTCGCTGCCTGGGGTGCAGCCCATTCCCTTATGTCCGTTGAGTTATCGGGGGTCCTATTCAGGGGCTTCCGGAGCCCACGGGAGGGCCCTAAACCTACCCCCGTCTTTCCTAGTCCTATGTGTCCAGTCCGTCCGTAAAACTCATGAATTTAACAGAGTTTTACATGTCCATCCTCGTCTGCCCTGGTTTTTTGCCGTGTTCTTATGTACTATATATATATCCCTATCCCTATATACATACACATATACATACAATACTCATGAGCACATAAACACACACTAGACATGAGACACACAGGCGACCTGAGTGACAGAAAGGTCGCTCAAGTTCACACTAGAAACACGCAGAACCACAACAACAACAACATCAGCATCATCACGCAGCAACTACAACAACAACAACGCACACACACATATATACACACATACAGTCACGGCGACAGCAGCAACGACAACCGACCAAAAAGTCGGTTAGAGAGAGTGATAAAGAAAAAGGAAAACGGAAAAGAAAGGGCATGGGAAGGGAGTCGGGACAGGGTGTTCCCGATGGAATTTCGAGGGGCTGGGGCGAAATTCGGTCCCAGGACGAAGAACGGGGCCCAACGATACCAAACACGAGGGGGGTAGGCGCAGTGGCGGGTCGGACCCCAGTTTTGGGTTCCGACATGTATTAGCATACAGGGTTTCAGCTGGCTTTCCCGCTCTAACGGTTGGGCGGAGCGACGCCCGCCGGGAATCGTTGGACTCGCCCTGGGAAGGCGATTCAAACGAGGGGTGTTTTCCCTGCCTTATCGGCAGCGGGTAGAGGGGTGCTAAAATCACGACTGATAAAGAGAGTGTCGGTAATGGGGGGCACGTTGTCGGCCGTCCCGGGTTAACGGGGCGACTGACGGAGACCCGCCAGGCATCGTTGAAGATATCTCGACGTGGCGAATGCGATGAGGGGCGTTTTGCCTACTTTTGAGTTGGGGTTAAATTTTCGGTTGGGCTGTACCCACCTTCAGTCGGTATGCCAAATTGGGGGCACTTCGGCGGGTCATAGCGAGCTAGCCAGGGGGCGGACGGAGACCCGCCGGATACCGTTGTACTCGCCAAAACCAGGTGAGCAGAATGAGGGGTCACATGGGCACATTTAGGGTCTGGGGTCAAATACGGAGTTGATACAAATGGACGGGACTTTATGTTGAATTTTCGTAGTACATTATAAAGCGGGGGAATAAGTTATATAGCAGTGGAGTGACTGGTCAGGTCGAGACCCGTCTGGTCCCATTAGATATCTAAATGGGTAGGCTACTCGGAAACACGCGTACTTTCAATCGCTGGTCCGATGGTAACCAGAAAACCAGTTGTTAGTATGATGGTCAAGCAATTTAGGGCGTCAAAGGATGCTATAAAAAGGTTTTGAGACGGTGGGGCGAGAAAGAAAATAGACACACCGAGTCACGAAAGTCACGCAGTACACATATATATGCATAGCTATATTTCGATATAAGCCTAGGTTATGTCCACTCGGAACCATGGTCTCCAGCCAAACCTAGCGTAAGTATCGGCTGTTAATTGAATGTTCACCTGTTTGTCCCCAGAATATCTCAGGAAATCCTCCAGCAATTTGCGGTGTTTTGGGCTCTTTCGGAAGCCCTAAAAATTCTCTACCGAAAAGTACTCGGGGCATTTTCGCTAAATCTGAACCGTTGGACGGTTACGGACCGATAAACAGGCCCGAGGTCCGTTATTTCCGAATAATCGGAAACTACCGTAACCCATGATTTCAGCTTACTTTCGCAACCATTAGGCTATAGTTCGCTCGAGCCAGGTAAAATAGATAGTTTCGATTTTGATGACTTTCCGGGCCCTTAAATTGGCAAAGGCCTCCTATTCCCGGACGGTCTGAATTTTGAAGTTTCAATTGGGAAACAGGGGTCGTTGGTCGAGTTCCGCTCGGGTTTTCTGTCCTGGCCAGTTGAACATTCTCCTATCTTCCTTGTCTTCCTAAGTTCGTACAGCTAACCGAAGCGAAGTTTCTCTGGGCTCACATGAGCCTGTCCCAAGATACGAATATACGACAGATCATGCAATGGCAAAGGTTTACAAATATACGATAAATCATACAATGGTTACGTAAACGGCAGAAATATAGCAAAGGCATAACGCACAACCGTAAACAACACATTCATCGATAACCATGGCACCCAGCGACACCTGAAAACTTTATTCCCGTAAACCCTGTCTGGTGCGATTTGAGGTACGTGTGGCCAATTTCAGCGCCGAAATCATGTAAAAGACACGTAACGGGCCGGAACAGGCCTGTTACATTACAACAATGAAGCCGTTATATACAGGTATTAGTTCTAATTTTGTGGAAATATGGTAAGTAGATGTCCAAATTTTGCTGCTATTTTTAATGCAACAGTTGTATCAAAATTAATTATATAACTAGGTTTTAACATGAATTTGAAATAAAAAATGCAGTAAACAAGAAGGATTGACGGACTTGAGTAGTATTTTTCCATTTTATGTGTTTGTCTACTTCTTATGTCTTCGCAATAAATTTGCCAAGTTTATAATGACACTCTGCGTATTACACTTCAGTAAAGGCCAGTGGCGATGATCATCTTGTTTACATTCAGCGTTACACGGTGTGTACGCGAAACACTGCTGGATTTCCGAAATATTTTAACGGTTCAAAAATTCCGATTTTCAATATAGTTTAAATAGCTCAAAGGCACATACAAACAAGAAATCTTCTAAACTTAATATTGGGACATGTGTTTACAACAAAACTCTCAAACGCCACGAGATAAAGTATGTCACCACATTGGTAGTTGATTTAAATTTGGAGTATGGAATACACAGTACGAACCGGCGCATATATTTACATCAGATATAACATATGCATTGTATAAATTCCTTGGGCCTTTAGCGCAGTAAATTGGAGAAAAAATACGCAAATTTTGTATCAACTCCACAGCTTTATAAAAAATAAACATAACCCATTATGCTATTTTACCTCAAAGATATGGGTCACCGTGTTGTACCTTTTACTACTTTTCGCTATGTCGATGCTGAAGTTTACGATGTCGACGATCCAAAAGAATTTCTGCTTGTTTCCGATTATAATATTGTGACGACTATCGTAACGACTGTTTACTACATAGCTAGGGATGAAAATTCAGCTTCTGGTTTTGCTTGCTGTTTTTGTTTCTCGTTTTTCAATTATCATTGAAGTCCAATAATTTTACGGTAGTTGGGCATTGGCCGAGCTAGTCGCTTAGTATTATATGTTGTGTGGAACAGAAAATATATAATTCACAAATTCGAATATATATGTATGAAAATAATATATAGATTGTATAAATTTTTTATTTATTTGTAAGAAATTCAATAGATTTAATGTATGAATTTGTATATATTTTTGTGTTAAATATAATATATATAATGTAGAATTTTTTATAAATATTTGTATGAAAAAATACTTATAATGTATGAATAATTTCCCATATTATTAAATTTCTGTACTAATTTTTAATTTTATGATATGTATGCGTTATACAGCTCAAATAAATCGTGTGATAATATCTACATTTATGATCGGACATTTGATATACTTTATGTGCAAATACTCATACATTTTTGCATGCAATTTCATGAAAATCATTTACTATTTATCATGCAAAGCTATGTGTAAAAAATCATACTATTCTTGCGCGTAAATTCATCCAAAGGATGTGTAAATATCATACATATTCTGTGTTGCGATTCATACAAATCATGTACAATGTGTAATACATTTATTATGGTCAATTTGTTACAAGTTATGTTTGTACAATCATACATTATGTACAAATTTGTACACAATTGATGCAGAATTAGTTCGCCATACAATTGCCTGCATTTGTGCTAATTTTTATACAAATTGTAAAAAAATTATATCACAGAGGAATTGTATGAAACTATCATCATACAAATTTTAAGAGTGTGTTGGTATTATATTGGTTATTGTAATCGACTGTTAACAGTTCGCCTACTCGAACGTTTGATGGCACCGAAATCTGACTCCCATCTTTCGATTGATCATGTGCGGCACTTCTTCCACCGCTGTGACGTCTTGATCTCGCCAGGGCTCGACCGACAGACCAGGCCCTCTGCTTTCGTGATGGTTCAAATGGCTCTTTTGAACGCGACAAATTAGCTCTAAAGCATAAATAACGTACCTCAAATTCAGTCAAACATGCGAAATCTACAGATTCCAATTTTAAATTGTAATGGTCATCTAGGATTGCCGTAGTTCATTCGGCGTGTTAGTTCCGCAGGTTAGGACAACTACGAACAAGTGGCCCTAAATGGTTAACAGCTTTAACTAATATTTTTCACATTAAATTCTCTTCACAAATTAAGGCGAGTAGAGCCGTGGTTATGCACACAATTAGGCTGTGTTTGCACAGCATCCGATACGTTCGCATGGTCATATTGCATCCTATCCGATGCGATCCGACGCGACCAAATTCAACGTCCAGCAAATAGGGAGTTTATGCGGCTTGTATTTTTCAAACTGGATCCGACAGTACTACACAGGCCTTATCTAGTCGTATCGAATGCAGTGTGAACACTCTGGGAAAGTCGGATTTTGTCTTGTCGGAACGAATCCGATCGGACACAATGTTAGCAGCATCTAATAGTAAGATAGGCTTGATATGAAAATTATCTAATAAAGTCAGTGTTTAGCCGGAGTGGGCTTATTGAACATTCATCAATGCAATGTATTTGAATGCTAGCAGCAAACGAAAACTGTTTGTGGTAAAATCTGTTTCGACCGATATCAAAGTAAAAATTTGATAACTTTGCCGTCGAACAGTCATAAGAGCACTAAAGATTTTTATAACGTAGACTCCGCTAATCACTAACCGATAAAATCCACTAGATGATGAATCGGAGTTGGAAGCGGGGCAGGAAATTCTTCCCCGCCAAGTTCCGTGTCTTATTAAGCTGCCACAAAAGCACTACAAACGCTGGTAGTTAGATCTTAGCTAACTGTACATATCAGTATATTTTTTTTAAATTAATACCTGACTGCACATTAGAGTGACGAAAGCAAGGGAACCTATTTACAACTCGAAATTCACAAAAACAATAAATAATGGTTATTGTTAACGAAATTCCGTTTGCTTCAAGCATTGCCCGCATTTTGCACAAATTCGCCACGTCTCATCCTGCGTACAACTAACGGTGCAGTGAAATTTTCAGCTCTGTGATAAACGAATTTAACAGCATTGTGCTATTCAAAACTACCATAGATGGTAGGACCTTGTATCATTTAATTAAGATCACATAGCTAGTGCAAATCACGCACGACGTAGCTATTAGTCGTTAAAACCCAGCAATGGATTGTCGATCGGTCTCCTTCAAAATGGTTCTTTTCATGTTTTCTAGCGATCTCGGTGATAGATAAGAATTTATAAGTATTAATATAAATATAGTTTTAAATAGATAAGTATTTATAAATAGATGAGTAGATAAGTAGATAAGATAATATAAGTACTATAGATAAGTATTCACAAATCTACACATCGCTATATTTCTGCTGTTAAATCATATTTTTGCCCATTTTAAATTAAGTAAACTTCATATTATTTTGCAACAAGAGTATGTGTGGAACATACCATTTGTATAAGTTAAACAATCATCACCGACAAGGCTTTACAAAATGGGCACCCTTTTTTCACAAGCTTGCGTTTATATTGCAAACATTGCAAAAAATGAATGAAATTCGTGCATAACACCCTCGGGAGCGTGGAGGCTGGACGGAGTAGAAATATGGTTTAGAGGTCCGATCATTACAGGAGGTTCCCTCCTATCATAAGGATTGCTATGATATATCGAACTTGGCATAAGCTAAAATTAGGAAAATATGTAACAAATATTAAATAAAGACAATGGTATTTTTTCTGTTCAGCAATTATTAGTTTTCTTTGAGAATGTCAGATTAAGTCTGACTACAATAGCGCTAACTGTGATCTGACCTAATTGCGGTTTGATGCGTTGAAACTCTTGCTCGAACAAACACTAAAATTCACAAAAAATTTCTACTGTATTGATTGTTCTATTCTAAGTAATGTTTCTAAATGCACACGTTTGGCAACGCCACGTATCTTATTTTCAAATACAGTAGATACGTCGTTACCAATTGTTTGTGAATAATGGAATGAAAGCCTAAAATATATGTCGAGGCCGCAACTTGTCTCTTGTGTCAGTGGTGGGGAACGGGCACCGCGAAGTCGGCTGGGAAAGGAGTCCCTGTTGAGCTTGACTTTATCAATTCCAGTACTTTGTAGTAAAAACAGCCTACCTTGCTTCTTGCAAGATTGGTGTGAATACGTTGTCGATATGTTTCCTGAGAAGGTGTTGTGCTTCTTTTTGACGTTTGCCAAATTTATCTTCAACAATTATCGATTCGAGTGTATCAGAAGTAAACGGCGAATGTAGAACGGCGACTGCGCCATGAAGTCCAGATTGACTGATGTAGTCAATGTATTCCTAAAAAATATCAACATTTACATAATTAGTATTCTTCGCATCAGCATTTTGTATCTTCTACAACAAAGAAAACTGAAGTATATATAAACTGAAAATTATTTCAAATGAAAGCCAAAAAAAATTATTGCAGGACTTCGAAACAATGAAGGCAAAAAATGAAATTAAGAAAAAACATTAAATTTATATCACTCCATTCTCTTCCTTTTCATAATAGCTATTAAAATTTGCGCTAAAAAGGCCAAATTGCAAGAAAGAAAGTTGAATTTGCAAAGAAAGTCAAAATAGTAGACACGTTGTTACCGCACCTTTTAAAACGACCAGTTGGTCGTATGAGCAGGGGCGACACTAAGATAATAATTGAAAACGGTATGCACAAAGGAGCGAAAACACCCACTGCAAATGGCGGCTTTAAAGAAATGTGTTTGAAGAGAACATACATGAAAGTCGTCCCGCAGAACATACATGAAAGTCACTCGCAGAAATTTGCAAAGTTAGTCAAGCATGAATGTGTATCCTAACTAACTACCACTTGCTTACACACACCCGTATAATGATTCAAAGATCGTAGTCCGTCTTCAGATTTCGCGTGTTCACACTTTTGTATGAGCAAAATTCAGGAATTCCAGTTGAGTATGCATAATGGGCGTTGGTGCATTTGACTGTTTTACACATATAGGCTTTTGCACGCTTTTGTTTTGGACAGTATACACCATTTTAATGAAATCGGTAAATATTTCGGACAAATGATAGCATCTCAAAACTAAGTCTAACTAATGACTGCAGTTATACGTTGCCTACGTTGTTTGGGGTTATCGTGCAAGTTATAAGTTACGTAAACTAAATGCTTCGCTAGTACCGTTGGGTTTACAACTTAACTTCTCTTTTCCTAGTCAGAGAACAGTGCTACGCATAGAAGTCCTTCGGAAAATATAAAATCCAAGCCTGATGAAATATAAGTAGCATTGATATTCGCAAAAGCATTAACTATACAAGCATGGCAAAATGGAGCCAACCAATTCGTTTTGACAGTTGGTAGCAATACTCTGAATAAAAATAACGAGTTATTCCAAATTGTTCCCTTCTGATGATGGTCATTATTAGCGAACTGAAATGGACATTTTTTCTATACGGAAATTGATTGATCAACATTAAAGTTTGACCTAATATATTTCTCAGTTGACCATAATACAGGAATAAACCTAAAGTTGTATATGTTACCCATAAGTTCACATACACAGTCGAAATAATGATCACAATGGTCCGCTCACAACAAAGGTACATATGAGAAGAGCGGAATTTTAGATTTTGGTTCAAGATTATTCGGTTTTATCCGTGCAAAGCTCATGTAGTAAGTAATGGGAAGTTGTTGTTAGTGGTAAATGCATGCCTTACAAAATTTTGTGCAAAAGCTAATTTGAGTTTAACTAGTCCACGTATTACCATGCTATTACAAATGACAAGACCCAATATTACTCTGATTTCGTCCCAAAAATTTTGTGAGTCCATAACTGCGTCGCAGAAATCAATCAAATCAGATGCCATATTTGTAGTATATCTATTCCACATGAGATCACAACCAGGGAAAGTTTTAGCTAAATCGATTCATACATTCTTACATTCTTAAGTTACAAATGATCACATAGAAAAAAATCTGAGTTGAATTTGGCATGAAAAACAAAGTTATTCAACATTATATCCTCAGCAGGCACAATTATAGACAAGCAAGTATAAATGAGTATGGTAATCCCTAAACACATCATCCTGAAAAAATAATTAGCTAAGTCCACTTTTACCTTTTCGAATTGCAGCTGTTGAATTGAAGCTTAGTTTTTTTACATGCAAGCAAAAAGCAGCTTTGCAATTAGTTACATAAAAACTAAAAAATAATAAATTAGTACAAAATTTAAACACTTTACTAAATATATTCCCATAGAAACAGAGCGAGTGGATGATATACCTATGGCTCGATGGCTCGTGATGTCACCACCCCCTTTTTGTGCAAACTCGTGCGTCAATAGCTACTTCCGTCCTGGAGTTTACTTTGAATCCTAATTTTTTTTAAATTAATGTTTGCTAGGATCTACGGTATGTAAAACCCAAGGGCAAAAATATATATCATACCCTGTTAAATTATATAATTAAAACTTTTGGCTAACATACATGCAAGTCAACTGTCTTTGCCCATTTAGCAAAACGCTGGTTTGTCCATGACAATAAATCATCTTCATTTCGACGAATGGTCACTTCCTAAATCAAAAATGACTCTCAAATTATCGATTAACCTGGTTGAATGTTAGACCTTTCCGAAGATACCTTCTTACACCAAAAATGTCATCATGTGTTCTTTCGGGTAAAGATTAAACGTTTTCACAAAGGTATTTGCGTAATACCAAAAGTTTATGACTATTTCTTTAGAGGGGGAGTCACGCTTTAAAATCACAATATTAAAAGCAACCAGCAAGACTCGATCTATTTCGGCCTTACAACTCCTCTATTCTGAGGGAGCTTACTCCGTGCACTTTTGGAGGGAGTTATGGTATCATGGGCAAAAAATTTTTCAGACCCCATCAGTTTGGAGGAGGTGTAACAATCTTCTCAAAAGTAGGGGCGCTCGAGAAAGTTTATTTCTAACGATCCCTCCCAAAAACTGGGTTATCTGGAAAAATTTTGTCCGTGAGACCCACCAAATGAGAGGGGATAACGACACCCTAAAGCCAAAGTAGGGAAATAAGGTCGAACTGAATCGGGTCATGTTCGAAACATTTATACAGAGCAGGACTTAGTGCCCGCAAACCAACGGTGCCCGGGTCACAGGGCCCAGAACCGTGAATTTTTCGTTCATAAACCTGTTATCACTAAAGGGAGGAGTGTGGGACCTACCAGAGAGGGTGCGGAGCCTTGGGGAGGAGGTTCGGGGCGTCGGGGTAAAATTCAGCGCTTTGGAAGTCCGGAATTCAGGGGGAGTCGGGTCGGCGCATCGACGAATGAAGGAGTGCGTGGTCTAGAGGCACTGTCTAGGGCCCGCACTGCTTTTATCTGATGATAGAAAAGTGTCATACTCTTTTCGAGAAATCATCATAAAGTATCGGCTATATTAATCCAAGTAACAGCAGAATTACATGATCACTTATGAACTGAAGTGTGTCAGAGATATACAATATTGGCATGAGCTGCGTTCGTGCGATACGTTTTAGCTTTGTTCTGACTACGCTGCGGACTCCTATGAATCCGTGCAGAGATTAAAACGTTTGTGTGGTCTTCAGGTGTCTACAGCACCAATGAAGCTTAAGGAAAAATATGTATTTAATAGTATTAGCTGATGCATGCGGAGAAATTGTATTTTAGAAATGTCTCAAAATTGTATTTTAGAAATAATTTGCTTTCTTTACCCAAATTCCTCATTATTTTTAAAATTGCATCAAAAAACATTGTGTTTTTCTGATGCTCCAGATGAATTGCAATTTACTACGTAATGTCGATACAGAATACAGAAAAAGATTATGCATACAGTATTGTAATTTGTCTTAACATGTAGATTGCTCAAATAATGTACTCGGATAGAATAACAGTGGATTTCTATTCGGTCAGTGGTGTCAACGTGTAGTTGCTTACCAGAGTGGTTCTGGTTTTAAGCTGAAAGTTGCAATTCCTATAGCTCTACTACAACACACTAGCCTTTGTGATATCCAAATTTACTTCCACACCAAACACGCCGTGGATAAAATTCAGAAATTTCAGATGGTTGGGAAATCAGTAGTTAGACTTTGGCGTCTGTGGCATGTGGCCTACTATCAGCCGATGAAAGTGAGCTATTAGTTGATTTTTTATTTCAAAACAAAACTTACTACAAAACAGTGCGTGGAATATTTCTAACCTTCAAATCGAATTTGCAATGTCGCAAAAATGCAATTCCTTTCAATATTGATGTTTGATGAAATCGGCGTGATATTCCAAGGTCTCGGTCAAGTTGACGCTTTGTCAGCTGATCGAGTAATCGCCCATCGATCATATTTTGAGAAAAATGCTGATAATACTGATTAAGACCAATGCTTGGCAGCCAGCTCTGAATGACCCACGATGTCGTCAAATCACGAATTTGCGGGTATTTACTAGAAAAACAATATAAATGCGGAATTTACGACCCTGTGATGTTGAGTCTTGCGTACTTAAGCACCTAGTGCTTCTATTCTACGCTTTTTACCGGCACGGTTTCTAGGATCTGAGCCGTCTGCGTTAGAGTTGCACCGCTCGCTAATCACTGAGCTGACGCTCTTTGGTAACCAATGAGCTGACGCTAACCGCTAAGCTATGACGCTATTCCAAAAATCCTTGAAACTCCATGCAACACGGGCGAATAACAACACGCACCCAGACGCACGCAAATAAACTGAATAAATGTACTGCTTCTTATTGTACTTAGTTGCACCGGAGCCACCACATCAGGTAAAGGTCTTGACCATGCATAGCCTGTTGCGGTGATATTTAAGAAAATTCATTTGTGACCACCATATCATTAAATAATACCGCCTACATATGTTCAACCTATTTGTACGTTGCATCCAGCTATCATCTTGAAATATTCTTTGCTATATATATAATACTGTTTAATCGAACAGTTTTTGACAGGGGTAGTGTATAAGTAAGAATAACCCCTTGGAAACCCGCATCCAGCATTTATATGAGTCGAAAACAGTTCTTCGAACTTCATCATAGCTTATTGGTCATACCAGTTACGGAAAGCCACGTTTTTGTAAAAAAGTAATTTTAAGTTTTTGTTTCTTTGTCGAAATGCGAAGACCCTAGTACTGTTATTTAATCATGTATAACAAATCCGAATCAAAACCGTCGTACTGTTCTCTGTTCTGAAAATCAACGACAAATGGGCTAAATCGAAATGCTTAGGACATGTGCTCCAGATGATTAGTTGAGGATTTACGAGAATACATTTATGCTAAAGCTTTCCAGGCGAACCACTTTATCAAATTTCCGATATGTGCACTCGTCTGTATGAGGCAAGCCGTAATGCTCAATTTCTTTAAATATCCGCCATATGTGCGAAAATGTTTTTATCTTTCTGTAGCCCATATAACTACTCACAGCTATACTTACGAGATTACATTTATGCTAAAGCTTTCCAGGCGAACCACTTTATCAAATTTCTTATATGTGCGCTCGTCTGTATGAGGCAAGCCGTAATGCTCAATTTCTTTAAATATCCGCCATATGTGCGAAAATGTTTTTATCTTTCTGTAGCCCATATAACTACTCACAGCTAGACTTACGAGATTACATTTATGCTAAAGCTTTCCAGGCGAACCACTTTATCAAATTTCCTATATGTGCACTCTTGCGCGGGGGTTTACTCGTCTGTATGAGGCAAGCCGTAATGCGGTCTTTTTTGTGTTTGTGTTGATTTTTTTTGATTTTTTTTTTTTGTTGTCAATTTCTTTAAATATCCGCCATATGTGCCTCTCGCTCTGCTTTTCCGCGCTCGGTCCTTCTGCTAGCTTTCGGCGCCCTTTTCTTTCCTATTGTGCGCTCGTCTGTATGAGGCGCCGTAATGCTCATTTTTATATCTTGCCTATGCAGAAATGTTTTTATCTTTCTGTAGCCCATATAACTACTCACAGCTAGACTTACGAGATTACATTTATGCTAAAGCTTTCCAGGCGAACCACTTTATCAAATTTCCTATATGTGCGCTCGTCTGTATGAGGCAAGCCGTAATGCTCAATTTCTTTAAATATCCGCCATATGTGCGAAAATGTTTTTATCTTTCTGTAGCCCATATAACTACTCACAGCTAGACTTACGAGATTACATTTATGCTAAAGCTTTCCAGGCGAACCACTTTATCAAATTTCCTATATGTGCACTCGTCTGTATGAGGCAAGCCGTAATGCTCAATTTCTTTAAATATCCGCCATATGTGCGAAAATGTTTTTATCTTTCTGTAGCCCATATAACTACTCACAGCTAGACTTACGAGATTACATTTATGCTAAAGCTTTCCAGGCGAACCACTTTATCAAATTTCCTATATGTGCGCTCGTCTGTATGAGGCAAGCCGTAATGCTCAATTTCTTTAAATATCCGCCATATGTGCGAAAATGTTTTTATCTTTCTGTAGCCCATATAACTACTCACAGCTAGACTTACGAGATTACATTTTATGCTAAAGCTT
>JASANE010023983.1:0-12305 GCA_030248225.1 Trileptium ribeirensis | reverse complement strand
GTTCTTGGTTCAGTTACGTAATATACTTCGCTGGATGTCTCTGGATAGCAAAAAATGTCCATATCACGCAACAGATCTTTTTACATCGAAAACGGACACTAATTATTATTGCGGTAATCAGCTCATCGAGAACAGCAACTGTGCTGAACATTACTTTTTCAGCATAATTCATCTTTGGGTGGATGGATTTCGACAAATGTATTGTTGGATAGCAAAAATGTCCATATCACGCAACAGATCTTTTTACATCGAAAACGGACACTAATTATTATTGCGGTAATCAGCTCATCGAGATCAGCAACTGTGCTGAACATTACTTTTTCTGCATAATTCATCTTTGGGTGGATGGATTTCGACAAATGTATTGTTGGACAGCAAAACATGTCCATATCACACAACAGATGTTTTTACATCGAAAACGGACACTAATTATTATTGCGGTAATCAGCTCATCGAGAACAGCAACTGTGCTGAACATTACTTTTTCTGCATAATTCATCTTTGGGTAGATGGATTTCGACAAATGTATTGTTGGACAGCAAAACATGTCCATATCACGCAACAGATGTTTTTACATCGAAAACGGACACTAATTATTATTGCGGTAATCAGCTCATCGAGATCAGCAACTGTGCTGAACATTACTTTTTCTGCATAATTCATCTTTGGGTAGATGGATTTCGACAAATGTATTGTTGGACAGCAAAACATGTCCATATCACGCAACAGATGTTTTTACATCGAAAACGGACACTAATTATTATTGCGGTAATCAGCTCATCGAGATCAGCAACTGTGCTGAACATTACTTTTTCTGCATAATTCATCTTTGGGTGGATGGATTTCGACAAATGTATTGTTGGATAGCAAAAAATGTCCATATCACGCAACAGATCTTTTTACATCGAAAACGGACACTAATTATTATTGCGGTAATCAGCTCATCGAGATCAGCAACTGTGCTGAACATTACTTTTTCAGCACAATTCATCTTTAGATGGATGGATTTCGTCAAATGTATTGTTGGACAGCAAAAAATGTCCATATCACGCACCAGATCTTTTTACATCGAAAACGGACACTAATTATTATTGCAGCAATCAGCTCATCGAGATCAGCAACTGTGCTGAACATTACTTTTTCAGCATAATTCATCTTTGGGTGGATGGATTTCGACAATTGTGTTGTTGGACAGCAAAAAAAGTCCATATCACGCAACAGATCTTTTTACATCGAAAACGGACACTAATTATTATTGCGATAATCAGCTCATCGAGATCAGCAACTGTGCTGAACATTACTTTTTCAGCATAATTCATCTTTGGGTGGATGGATTTCGACAAATGTATTGTTGTATAGCAAAAAATGTCCATATCACGCAACAGATCTTTTTACATCGAAAACGGACACTAATTATTATTGCGGTATTCAGCTCATCGAGAACAGCAACTGTGCTGAACATTACTTTTTCTGCATAATTCATCTTTGGGTAGATGGATTTCGACAAATGTATTGTTGGACAGCAAAACATGTCCATATCACGCAACAGATGTTTTTACATCGAAAACGGACACTAATTATTATTGCGGTAATCAGCTCATCGAGATCAGCAACTGTGCTGAACATTACTTTTTCTGCATAATTCATCTTTGGGTAAATGGATTTCGACAAATGTATTGTTGGACAGCAAAACATGTCCATATCACGCAACAGATGTTTTTACATCGAAAACGGACACTAATTATTATTGCGGTAATCAGCTCATCGAGATCAGCAACTGTGCTGAACATTACTTTTTCTGCATAATTCATCTTTGGGTGGATGGATTTCGACAAATGTATTGTTGGATAGCAAAAAATGTTCATATCACGCAACAGATCTTTTTACATCGAAAACGGACACTAATTATTATTGCGGTAATCAGCTCATCGAGATCAGCAACTGTGCTGAACATTACTTTTTCAGCACAATTCATCTTTAGATGGATGGATTTCGTCAAATGTATTGTTGGACAGCAAAAAATGTCCATATCACGCAACAGATCTTTTTACATCGAAAGCGGACACTAATTATTATTGCAGTAATCAGCTCATCGAGATCAGCAACTGTGCTGAACATTATTTTTCAGCATAATTCATCTTTGGGTGGATGGATTTCGACAATTGTGTTGTTGGACAGCAAAAAAAGTCCATATCACGCAACAGATCTTTTTACATCGAAAACGGACACTAATTATTATTGCGATAATCAGCTCATCGAGATCAGCAACTGTGCTGAACATTACTTTTTCAGCATAATTCATCTTTGGGTGGATGGATTTCGACAAATGTATTGTTGGATAGCAAAAAATGTCCATATCACGCAACAGATCTTTTTACATCGAAAACGGACACTAATTATTATTGCGGTAATCAGCTCATCGAGAACAGCAACTGTGCTGAACATTACTTTTTCAGCATAATTCATCTTTGGGTGGATGGATTTCGACAAATGTATTGTTGGATAGCAAAAAATGTCCATATCACGCAACAGATGTTTTTACATCGAAAACGGACACTAATTATTATTGCGGTAATCAGCTCATCGAGATCAGCAACTGTGCTGAACATTACTTTTTCAGCATAATTCATCTTTGGGTGGATGGATTTCGACAAATGTATTGTTGGACAGCAAAAAATGTCCATATCACGCAACAGATGTTTTTACATCGAAAACGGACACTAATTATTATTGCGGTAATCAGCTCATCGAGATCAGCAACTGTGCTGAACATTACTTTTTCTGCATAATTCATCTTTGGGTGGATGGATTTCGACAAATGTATTGTTGGACAGCAAAAAATGTCCATATCACGCAACAGATGTTTTTACATCGAAAACGGACACTAATTATTATTGCGGTAATCAGCTCATCGAGATCAGCAACTGTGCTGAACATTACTTTTTCTGCATAATTCATCTTTGGGTGGATGGATTTCGACAAATGTATTGTTGGACAGCAAAAAATGTCCATATCACGCAACAGATGTTTTTACATCGAAAACGGACACTAATTATTATTGCGGTAATCAGCTCATCGAGATCAGCAACTGTGCTGAACATTACTTTTTCAGCATAATTCATCTTTGGGTGGATGGATTTCGACAAATGTATTGTTGGATAGCAAAAAATGTCCATATCACGCAACAGATCTTTTTACATCGAAAACGGACACTAATTATTATTGCGGTAATCAGCTCATCGAGATCAGCAACTGTGCTGAACATTACTTTTTCAGCATAATTCATCTTTGGGTGGATGGATTTCGACAATTGTGTTGTTGGACAGCAAAAAAAGTCCATATCACGCAACAGATCTTTTTACATCAAAAACGGACACTAATTATTATTGCGGTAATCAGCTCATGGCGATCAGCAACTGTGCTGAACATCACTTTTGCTGCAAGACACGCCTTGTATCGCTGTGAGCCCGAATAATGTTCATTGGCCCTTTGCCAAAACCGAAATTTTTCAAAATTTTGGCACATTATTGCGTGTTTATGCCTTCAAACGAGTGTTTCTAAATATATAAATTATGATGAATAGGATTGAGATGGTTTATCAATCTGTAGTTTATCGTGAATAGTTAAATATTTTACAGCCGAGAAATTTAGAGGTGAGAACGGGCCTGGATTTTAAGGCCCGACCCGTCTGCCAAGGCGGCTAGGCTCGGCCCAGCCCGTTCTCTCCGAGATCAAAGCCCGGTCCGTTTGATAGCGGGGTTGACGTGGCCCGGCCCGTTTGGTAAAATTACTACGCCAGGCCCGGCCTGTTTCGTTACTACATCAGCAACTTATCTTTTTGAAACTGTACAGTACAAGAAAAATAAACGATAAAAATAGCTATTTCTCGCAACGGCAAAATGGGACAGGATGGGCCATGCTTTTTCCAAACAAAGTCATCCCGGCTCGTCGCTTCCAAGATAGAGACCCGGCCCGTTTGCTATCAGGGATAGGCCCGGCCTTTACTTCTCACCTCTACGAGAAATTCAATTTTCTTAATGGGTGTATCAGTTGTTTTGTTCTAAACTCAGAACATCAAGAATGGTCTACATAGAGGCTTTGCAGTGCGCTAGATACCAATGTTCGGCTAGTGTTCAGCATGAATATTCCATATATGTACGCTATCAATAGTTTCAAAGGATTTAGGGTAAGCCAGATTCCCAGAATACGGTCCGGTTCTTTTTTCGCTTTACAGTTCCTTAACGAACCAACCAATTATAGCTGACGGTGCCTGGACTTGTGAACGCCGCTTATTGCCGTGCAACATATCGACATACTAAAGTTTTATTCGATTCTTATATAAACCTTTTACTAATGCTTAAACTAGAGGGTTGTGACCCCTCAATATATACGTAAGTCCCTTTAGATGTATGTGTGTAACAGCCCGAGTTTCTATAGAATATTAACTAACATTCACTACCCTACGAGAAGGGATCAAAGTTTAACATAACAGGCGATCGGATACCGGTGGAGCGTGATTTAGAGATCAATTTGTGTGTAATCCATGACTGATATGAAATAAAATCTATGTCATCATTGTATTGCATTGTCATAATCACGCTCCACCAGCCCGAGGTGCGCGGGACGATTTTCGCACCACAATCGAATTATAATGCCCCCATTTATGGGTATCCGATCGGTCCCAAGATAATCAGCCAGCTCAAATCGTCGTATAATGTTGTTAATTATAATGATGACCTTAATAATAATTGTATAAATTGTGTAATGCATAGGAGATGGGTGCGCACTCTGATCAGCGGGGATGGCAGGCAGGAGTTTTAGTCTATCTGGCAAATTTTGCAATTTCGGTACCCTTAGGCTGATCCCTGTGCGTACGCATAGGATGGATGAAAGTATTGGATTTTGCAATATACATTGTACATTGCGTGTCCAGATGGGTCCTCGGGGAGCTGATCTCATGGGAATTAGCGTAGGGTATTTTTGGAAACGCTTTGATTTCGAAAATAGTTGTCCTGACACGCAGGAGTGATGATAATATGCTGTACATATACTTTTGGAGCGCTTCATGGAAGTAGAAACCGAGCTGAAAGTGAAATTGACAACATCAGTAACGGAACTTCATTTAAATGAGGAATCCAAAAATCCGCCAATTTAAAACTCCCTTGCAACTAAGGTCAACCGGGGCTAGTGGAATATTACTTGGGGTCTCTAAAGTTTCTGAATCACACATTCGGGTCAACATATCCCTCACCCGTAAGTACTTAGGGATCCCAAAACAAGCGTTTAAACACCCACATTTTAACGCCTCGAACCACAACCAACCTAACCAAAACTTTATGATTTTTGAACACCACACCTGCATGGGATCCTATAATAACTATTGCACCCTAAACGGGCCCCCCACCCCTACTGGCTCGCCCCGGGCCCCAACACCCCCGTGGGACACCACCAAAATTTACTATGAATCGCGCTCAAAACGGCCTCTAATGTGCCACCTTTTAAGCCTATCTTAAAATTTGTTTTTTTTCATCGGTAGGCGACCAGCCAGCGCACGGATATGATCCCGCTCCCGGCCGCCTACTCCTCTTCGTTTTCTAAATACAAGAATAAAACAAATAAAATAACGATCAGCTTCAGGCGCCGTATTCGCCTTTGTATTTTGTCGTTTCCAAAACCTCGCGCCGACCAGCGCGAGGTTTAGTTGTTTGTCGGTCTTAGGAGTATCAATGTTGCCGGGCTTGCAGTGGCTGTTGGCGGCATTTGTGTTGTCCACTTAAATTTGCATAGCCATACGTCCCAGTGTGCCTTGGATGACTGATAGCGGCGGTTTTGTTTTGTTTATATTGCTGTATAATAGCGGTCTCTTTACAGTGTTGTTTGTAATGTAATAGCTCGCTGATTTCGAAATTTGAAATACTTGTAGGCATAAGCCACAATGCCCAGCTAACAATATCAAGGGCTCGATGGGGGTATAAAAGAAGAATGCCCGCTTTAACATCGGGACCAGTCCAGTTTTGTCGTCTCTTTGGTGGTTGTCACCACTAAAGTTCTTTCCGTTTTGCACCTCGTTTTTCGTTTTATCGGGCTTTGGATTTATCCAGGCAGGCTTCTCGCCGTGCAGCAGCGGAGGAGAGTCTCACCTGGCTTTTTCTTGTGCTTTCTTTTGATCACGCAAAGGGCGGGCGTTGGAGTGTCCGAAGGATGCTCTGGACGCCCGTAAATGCGGACCCCGCCGAAATTACAAAAGTCGACAAATTTATCCACGAAAGTTGACCCGCCCGCGTACTCGACTGGGTTACAAGCTCATCGGACGGTATCTTTGGTATTTCTCGTAGGGCCGATGAGTGTTGCCACTATTTCCTTACAAAATTTTTAATATTATATTTACCGGGAGAGAAAGAAAGGAAAATTTTTTACATGCATGCTAGAGAGATGGAAAACTAGGAAAATCGCGAACCTGGAGGCAGTCGCGATCACCGTCGCGGTTTCACAGCATCACAAGACCCTATAAATTAGTCTGGCGAGTGTGCGAATTTTCAAACATTTGATTGGGGCTTCTCCAGACGACGGTAATGAGCGACTGGCTCCAGTAGTGACGAAAATTTAGACAAAACCGGAACAGCTCCTTAGCAACAAGGCGCGTAAAACTTTAAGACACATAGAAACAAAGCCCAGACGTGGTCATTCGCACGAGGTGGTGAAGTCTAACTACTTCCGACTACTGTCAACGTTTAATACCCGCAGTTGTGGATTTTCTTTCTCCCGCGAAAAACACTAGTTTCGATTAAGTGATGCCAATAACTACGGACCGGGCAAAAGAGGATAAAACTGATATCAATTGCCAGTAATAGCGTGCAAGGCAGAAGGAAATGGAGTCGGCGATGAGCGCTTGGAAACCAAGTCATCGAAGATTGTTAGTTCAGCTCGCTGTACTCCAACGCTCAAAATACAATAAAACGATTTTAGGACGTAGACTCTCTGACCGTGCCTCCAAGGCTGAGAACTTTGTCGAATTCACATCTTTAATGTCGGATAGTGAGGAAGGCAGGCAACGTCGCTCTGTTTTCATGACAGGCGGCCATGGCTTCCTGACCCCTCTACCATTGATAGTCCCTGCCCCTTGGTCGTAGCGTAACTCGGTTTTGGATACGAAGCAGACAGCGTAATTGTGACGAAGTGTTGTTCGCGGGTGACTCCAGTCTGAAATAGGAGTGTGCAGCTGAACGCAAGGTGTTCGTAGGATCAATTGCGCACGAGTAGGCTGTTAACTGTAATGCGGAAAAAGCGGAACAAAATTTATGAGGTCATGAGTTTCGTTCTCGCTAATCAAAATGGGCGAAACCATGCGTGCCCGTAAACAAAACTTTGGGAAACTCATGTGTTCTTCTCAAATTATATTTCCGAAAAAGTTCTACGTTGTCTCATCTGAATTTCGGGAAAACAATACAAATTTTTATCATCGTGGGGATATTGTACTGGCACCCTGCTTGATGCCTTGTAGTGGTTCAATATATATATATATTATTTTGTATGCATGCTCAAAATTGTGTGGACTTTACATTTTACTAAAACACTTCTTGAAGTAAAAATGTGTAATCGCGTTGGTTCAATGCCTAAGCGATACGTTAATATTGACACAATCATACAAGCAATCTTTAGGTCAATTTTGCAGGAGTAGAGCATTACGTTGGCCCTATACTTGCGTTAGGTAGGTGTCAAAATTAGAATCAGTGCTTGTTCGTGTAATACTTGCTCGTGATGAGGAAGGGATGAGCTACCGCTATTGCTGTAGGGCACCACTAAGACTGGTTCAGTGTGTACGCATAATTCCGACCACCTACGAACATTTACAATAGGTCCCGGGATCAGCTCCCCAGTTCTATCTTATTCATGTAGCTATCCAAAGTATAGTACACATTGCAATAAAGGGACACCTTCAGTGACACCGTACGTATTTAAGGGACATACAAGTACACATTGCAATTAAGGGACACCTTCAGTGACACCGTATGTATTTAAGGGACATACAATTTAAAACCTCTCTAGCTAAATAAATATCAAACCTACAACACTAAAGTTTGCACTAATTGGAAAGCGTATATACTAGGCTCTGTTTGTACTAACTCTCAGATGTTTATATTTTTTCTATAGTGAAATATATTTGCATTAATAGTTTGTCCCTTATTTCCCCAAAATAGGGTTAAAACTACTAAAAGTTACTAGTGTCCCTTAATACCAATGTGTACTATATACACTTATGAAGGGAATCATTAGTCTTCACACGCAGGCCAACAGGCATGTACACTTAGGGTCCCGGAGCTCTTAAGCTCATGAGGGAGAAGCGGGTCAGCCTTATACCAAAAATTAAAAACCAAGATTTATTTCCATAGAACTTAGCGACTTTCTCATTTCGTGGCATAAAATTTATAAATTTTCAGCTTGGTACGTCATAAAAAATGATTAAAAATTCATTAAACCACAAAATCACTCCTTAAAGATAATGTAATATATCAGTATCTGCTCATAATAACAAACAATAAATTGCACATTTAATGAATATCACAGTCAAACTAAATAATATTATACCTAATGGCAACCACAATAGTACGGGGTCTTTCCTACAGAGATGGAACCGGGTCACTAAAATGTGACCCGGTCGGGAACGTGACCCGGTCCGGAATGTGACCCGGTTTTGACCTGGTGGTTTATCTCAGAGTATGAATATATAGGCGCGATGTAGAGTTATTTGCCCTGTGGACTCTCTGCCAACACAAAGCACGTGTTGTTGCCCGGACTACACGACGAGGACGTAGTCCACAATCGTAGTCCACCCGTCCTTGCGCCCAACCAACCTCCCAAATGGCACCTGATGTTGTTATTTACGCAATCAGTTTATGTTTAATGGCTTTGTTGAGCATCACTTGAGCCTCCACGGTACTGGCAGCCAGTCTTGATCGTTCTTTGCGCGTCACTCTGCCAGCGGCCGAAAACGTACGTTCTGATTCAGCACTAGATCCCTGAATTACAAGGATGCGCTGCGCGGCCAAAGACAAGTACGGAAACCGATATTTTTGCTGTCCCCACCATTCTAGTTGGTTAAAACTGTTGAACTCATCCGTGATCTGCAGATTTTTGTATCGTTCAATCTCACTGTTTACAAGCCCGTCCACTTCCGTCTGAGATGGTGCTTCACGATGGTCACTACTAACTCGCGGCTTTGGTGCCGTCCTAAAAGCAGCAAACGCATCAAGCTTCATCGCTTTCGACGTCGAAGGATGTTGCGGTACCAATGGCTCGGGAGACTCTGCGTCCTCTTCAGGCGTTGTAGTGGCAGTAAAGTAGAACTCCTTCACGCAGGCAACAGCGTGCTCGGTAAACAGTCGTCGGTCTTCCTTTCTGTCGCAGAACAGAAACTCGCGCAGGGTTGGGTCGAGGAATGTGGCAGCAAAATGAATTTGTTTAATGCTTCCCCATACTTTCAAATTGATCGATGTTAGCAATGCTTTCTTCAGCCGCCGTTCATCAACTCCATCGTCTGCGACCTGTGTCGACCACGAATTCCGAAGTAAGTAGTAGCCTGGGAGCACATTGTGTAGCGTCGGAACGGAGCTGTATTCCAGGACGTCGAAAACCGATTCGGCGATTCTTAGCAAGTCAAATAGCCGCTTCAACAACGCATGGTCAATCGAGTTTAGCAGAATTTCCTTTTTGCGGTCCTGTAAACATTTGATAAGCGTCCCTTTCCGATCATCCATATTAGACAGTATCGACTCCATCATCTTTGTTAAGGCGCGCCACGGCCTTGTGGAACCCCCTTGCTTCAGAGTTATCGGGAGCTTGCTCTGGATATCTGCACTTTTTTGCAATATTGTACTAATTTATGACACGCGTCGTCCATAGCGGCAACATCGCTGCGCTCGCCTTTCGTCTTAACCCAAGCGGTGTCGATAGCGGTGTGCAGTCTATGGAAGCGCAATCAATACGGAGCTTCTGTGCAGTTGCTGCCACTATATTTGATCCTTTATCGGTAGTAACCGCAGTATTGTTAACGTCAATATCCCATGCCTGAAGTCAGGCATCTATGGCGTGCTCAATATTGTCTGCTGCCTTTGACACACCAAATTGGTGGCACATAAGCATTCCATGTTTCAAGTTCCAGCTACTGCTGTCGTCGCCTGTTTCTTCTACTCAAAATACAGTCAATTCGAGGTATGAGTTCTGAACGATATTGTCGGTTCAAAGATCGGTCACGAACGATAATGCCCCTTTTGATTGCGGCTGTGCAATTCTGGTTCTAAGAACAGCTTTCACTTCGTCAACCATTTCAAACATGTGTTTTTTGACGGTTTTTCTTCCACATAACATCTGATTAACTGATACGTTACCATATTTCGCTCCAATTTCAAACAAAACCTGTGAAAAATCCTTAAATTCTGGATTTTCAACGACACTGAATGGAAGAAGGCATGAGTTAATCATCTTCGTTTCGGCACGCTTCAATTTTAACTCGTAATCCTTGCCAACTTTCGTTGCCTCAGGGGTGAAATATGCGGCGAGTCCTGCTCCTGGAACATGAGACCCTGTTCTGCACATACACCAAACACTTCTACTCCATCAGCATTCTGCACCTTCGCAAACTTTTCCCACGCTACGCTACGCCCCTTGGGGCCATCGGTAAGCAGGTATTCTTTAGCTTTTACTTTTTTAGTGATTGATAACAGATCCATCACTTAACCTTAAAATAAACCAGAGGTTTATAAAACCAAATAACCAGTAATATACTTTTAAAACACAGCAACAACGGAACGACAATAGGACCGCTCATTGAAATGTGTCAATTTAGCCAAACTAACAACAGTCTTAAAAATTAAATTTATACGGTTCCGTGCTTTTCAAAATATATTAAATAGGTTTGCAGTACACCGCTTTAAACGTTCAGTGTCAATGTAGGCTACTCTCGCCGAGAAAACACACCTGTGTAGCAAACTTAAGCAAAAACAAGCATCCGTTCTATTGAACAAGCGCAACATAAAAAATGGACTAAATGCATCAAAAACATTAAAAATGCTACATCTAATGAAAACTGTCTATACAAATATATAAATACATCTGCATCGAAATTGGATATCGGTTAAAACACAGGTGATGGTCTGTGATAGGGCGAGCGATTTAGAATGCAGTCATCAGGATGCAGCGAGACCGGGTCACTATGTTGACTCGGTGACACGGTTAGAAAAGTGACCCAAACTGACCCGGTTCCATCTCTGCTTTCCTATTTTGAGGGCTGTGATAATTCTAGTACTTAGCTAAACGCGTTTGTTCCGAAAATATAAAATTTATTTTTATTCGAGCACATTTATTACGTTTTTCGATTCCTTTGGGTTAACAACAGTCCCGGTCCCCCTTGACACCCAAAATTTTGGAAAAGGAAAAGAAATTGTGGTATTATCGGATCTGCACGATGAGCTGAATCAAATGACATGCACATCAGCTGAATCGGTTAAGAGTTAATGTGCTACACCATTGGCGCGGAATCCAAACCCTTAACGTACGTCATGCTGATTTTCACACCATTACATTCGGCCCATCAACGCGGTTCGAAGGCATAAAATTTTATACATTTATCCATAAAATTTTGGGTACTAGGCTCGAGGAAGAGACCATTGTTACCAAAAAGTATAAAAATGATCGATCAGTTCGGCAAGTTGAGTCAAATTGTACCAAAATTATATATTAGTCTTCAAAACTGACATTATTTTATATGGAATAAGACGGGGCCAAAATAAAACACCCATACTGTGAGACATCACATTCCAGTCACTCCATTTTACGATACCTATACCCTCCATACGAATCATCGAATTTGCCAGTGATTTTCAGCACTCTTAAATAATTAAATCATCAAACGTTATGTCATATATATACGTGGGCAACCGGTAACGCTTTTAGACCATGTCCATAAACCTGAGTGCCATTAGGTTATAAACAAGTTGAGGTATGGGCTTACCTTTTATGCGGCATTTGTGTTATAAAAGGAACAGCACGTGGAAGTTTTAGCTAATAATCGACACCATACTATGGTACACGGTACGTATATACACACACTGACTAATATTTGTATATTCCGACGTGCCATCCCGTAATCAGTTAAAAAATTTAAATACGGTCTTCTCCATAAACGGAAGATGATTCGAGGCCAAAGAAAACTATTTACAGCCATGTTTTTATGACCTTTTACCATGATTCCTTCCAAATAATGCGGCTTTAGGAGGACCATCTTAGTACCTATATGAATATCTTTTGAA
>JASANE010023982.1:0-32726 GCA_030248225.1 Trileptium ribeirensis | reverse complement strand
CAATAGAGCGGTGAACAGTTAGGCAGTATTAAAATATTTGACTGTCTCATAGTGTAAAATCTGGCTATAAAATGAAACGTGCTAGTTTACGATATCATAATCTTTGTGTTTGAGAGTTGTGTGCGACAGCATATTTTATCGCTGTCCGAAGTTCAAATTTAACTCATTCGTGATGTGTGCCTTGGTCACATGGACGAATCACATCTAAGATGACGAAGCTCATTTTCACTAATAAATACAGATAGCTGTCATAGTTTGCCAAGTGCCCACCTGGCTTACTGCCAAAACATATATAACAGTATTTTGCATGAAGAGCATATTCGATTGATATGACGAACCTCATTTTCACTAATAAATACAGATAGCTGTCATAGTTTGCCAAGTGCCCACCTAGCTCACTGCCAAAACATATATAACAGTATGTTGCATGAAGAGCATATTCGATTGATATGACGAACCTCATTTTCACTAATAAATACAAATAGCTGTCATAGTTTGTCAAGTGCCCATTTGGCTCACTGCCAAAACATATATAACAGTATTCTGCACGAAGAGCATATTCGATTGAGGTACGGAGTTCTGTTAAAAACAGGGCACAGATGTCAAATCGCTACAGGGATAACTAGCTCCAATTTTTTCGCGTATTTGTAGGGTATTTGACTCGCTGAACCAGATATTGTTTCAGATCTGAAGCTTTTATTAGTGCCTTTATTATAACTTGGTTGGTGCTGGGTATTTCATTGGGGATGTAAGGGAACTGTGGCATTCTGCGTCATTGGTTGTGGATGAAAATTTCAAAACATTTCGTAGTTTCGGGTTCCAGAGCTTACCAGTCAGTGAGTTCTTAATATTGTTCGCATGTATGGTTTCTTAATATAGGTGGCGCGTAGTTTATATTTTGTTTGTTTGTAGTCATAGTCTTTGATAGTTATTTCTTTAGTCTTTGTATGCCCAGTTTTTGTCTGGAATGTAATGTAATTTAAAAGCATAGCTATGATTTGTCGGGTTCAGATTTTATTGCAACGGAGCGATTGACGATGTATTGACTAGCGCACAATTAATGTGTTAAAATTATATTTTTATTCGCTTGTATCACTCATAAATCATACCCTCATTTGTGAATTTTAACAATTTTTTACTGTAATATACGTAGTTGTGCAGCCGCCTATGTGTATGCGCTGTTCTAACACAATTTCCTTCCTAAATTTCCGTAAAACAGACACTAATTTGAGACTTTTTGATTTTGTACATATGGGGGTTTCCTTATGTTTAAGCTTGTAGAACTCTTGCCAGAGACATCAAATCGAAAAATATATATTATAGCATACGAGTTTGCTTTCACGCATGTTTTGTAAGAGCAGTAGTTTTCAAACTGTATGAGCAAAGTTGAGAAATAGTCGCCAAGCGAAATTTTCATCATTTTCACAAAATTTCTTGCTTTTTGAGGTTGACCAGGTTATTATATCGTTATTTAATGTGTTAAAAACAGTTACCTTGATCTTTTTAAAGCCATAATGGGTATGTTATTTATCTTATGAAACGGTGCAAGCGCTAGATTATTCTAAAGCGCCAAATATGGCCGGATTTCACAATTTCTTAATATATAGATGTAGAAGATTAATCTGGATATATATAGTTTTTTAGGTTTGGTCAGTATGACAAAAGCATTTGTATTTGCATGGTGTGCGTCAAATAACGCAATTGGGCCTAAAACTTAAGAATAGTATCTAGCAAGCGAGGGTAAGATAGAGCAAGTGTTATTTCATTAAAAATGTCATTATAGATATATAACTGAACACGGACTTTCCTGGAAATCGGATTTGTCAGATCTAATCGCATTGAAAAGCATGGAATATTTTGTGCCATGTACTCAAGATAACCAGACTGTCGGTTTTAGCTTAGATACCGAAAAACTATATATAGATCATTCTTGATGCTCTGCGCGCAATACATAACCAAATAAATGAAGGTTCAAGACCCCAGACTCATTGGAAATCACTAAAACATGAAATATTTGTGCTGATCTCTATATTACCAAATTATCTTAACCAGCGTATTGGAAAAAATATATTATGAATCTTTCTTGATGCCCTGCACACAACACAATCAAACAAGTGGTGGCAGACTATATTCTGGAAATTGAGTCCATCGACCTTAAACGTATTGAAAAGCTCCGCAGACAGGAGCTATATATTCGCGCGGAACTCTAGATAACCAAATTATCGATGTCATCCTGCCGAAAATCTATATTCATAGACAATTCTTAGTGCCCTGCACGCAGTTCATAGCCAAAATAAAGAAGATAGACTACATTTTATAACCGGGTTCGTCGGCAGCAAAATTATTAAATACGCATCGTATTGAAGACAGAATATAGCATGTAGCGTTTTTGTTTGCACTTTATGAGTTATGGCATGCAAATTGTTTTTAGGCTTACAGTTTTACGACAAAGTATCGTATGTCACTGGGCCGTGACTTTTTGAGCTATTCGCTACTAACATTTTATTACATGTTCCAAGATTGATGTCTTGATAGCTGCAAAATAATGTATGTAGCGCTGGCCTGTCCAAAGCCTCAGAAAAGTGGAGGGGGGACTTCGGGGGCCCCATGTTCATTCTCGAGGGAAATTTCAAAGTGGGGGTGGATAAATTTTGCATGTTATTTTAAGGCCATGAATGTATTTTTGAGCAATAAAACGCTGATTTAGCGTTATAAATAGTGGTAATTAATGTTTAAAAACAATTTGCAAACGAAAAACATAAATTTTCAAACATAAAAATATTTGGATTCAGTTGAACATGGGGGTTTCGGCCGAGTGGGGGGCACGGCCATTGCGGAAAATCTCACGAACATGGGGTATCTCACTGTAGACACGCCAGTAATAGGTAACAACACACATGTTGTGACTCGCATTAGTTAAAATATCTATGGTGATGGTAATATTAACATACGATAGATTGCTACTGAAAGGCTAATTATCAGGGAGTAACCGGAATTCCGGTTCCGGCGAAAATCGTGTTCCGGTTGCGGTTCCGGCAAAGGGCAAAAACCATACCGGATCCGGAATTCCGGTTTAAAAATTTTTGTTTGAAATTTTCCACTTTTTGCTTCATCTCAAACATATGTAATATATATTATACAATGATCAAGCTCCAATACAACCAAGCAAAAGAAAAGATTAACTAAGCAATTTGCTGTATGAAACGTAAGTAGGGCACATAATTTCAGTAGGAATTTTTCATAATAACCTGCAGGAGTTTGTTAACAAATCAAAGCCAGGTCGATGCTTGTAGCAGCTATTTTGCACATTCAGAAGTCTGGGTATGTTCGAATTAAACCGGTTCAACTCGGTAACAGAGTATGGCTTACGTAGAAGTATTTAGTGTATGCTTTGCTAACATAAATTGCGTCACCCACGATCCAGTGCGCTTGTAAACTTGGTAAATAGAATTGAAGTAGAAGCACCAGCTTAAATTGAAGTAAACTAACGTTATCTGTAACGCAGCCAGAAACTACTCTCTTGGCAATGAACTGTATTTGTTGGCACTGTGCGTGCAGCATCACAGTTTGTCTCTTTCATAGCATTCTGATTAGAAAATTATCATCGTTATCATCTAACTGACTGGCACTGTTTGTGCAACGATAGCCTAAACAGTGCCTCTGACCACTGATCAGAAAATTACCTTCTATCTAATATTTTCTATCAGAATCATAAACTAATATTTTCAAGTTTCATACAGAAGAACATGTAACGAACGTATGTGTTGTAAAGAGAGGCGACTGGAGACAGAGCGAAAGTGTGTATTCTACGCTCCACGCGTTGTAAGCACATCCAGTTTGACGCAGTATACGCAATGGTGTATAATGGAAGGCTTTTTTTGCTCTGGTTGTCCAAAAATCGACATATTTGATCGATAAATAAACATTAGTAGCTTCCTCAGTCTATTTAAAGTTTCAGAACGGCAATAATGCCATCGCAATACAATAAGTTTAATGTAAAAGTTTTTTAGTGTATTTTAAATCCACTATACCTTCATTATTTCTTCCTTCATCTGTTTTACTATATATATATAAGTTTCGAAGACCAGGTTCCGGTTTAAATGGACGGTTCCGGTTATTCCCTGGTAATTATGTAACCAGATAATATAAAGCCATATATTTATATGTATATTATTACCTGGCACTCGAAAAAAGTTTTCGGGCGCACTTCCACTTGAACGTATAATATTATATTCTCAAAAATTACTGTTGTCTTACCAGAATTTATATGTTTGGCCGTCGCATTCTACGAACTTAGTATGAATTTAACAACGATTACGAGTTTTCCTGTTTGGTCTCCCAAGGTTTTGTTAAACAAATTCGGGCAAAGATTTATTACGTATGCACAGTCTGCGATACATACTGCTGTAGCGAGCTGATAGATTAGCACAGTGTAAGCAATGTACGCGTAATACCAGTACGCTCATCCGTCTGGTTGAAACACCTTGTAGTGTGGAGCAGACTAGTAACATCCCGGTGCAGTACTTTAGTACATGTTATTAGCTATTGCTATATATACAATATTTAATGTGATAAAATTTCGAATCCCTGAAAAGAAAAGGTATATATAATACAGTCAAGTTGGACTATAGATAAAATCATCGTATTATACATGTTGAATAACCTCGCAGACATTTGGTCTATGACATACAGAAATTTGAAAAATCGATATTTCTGGCAAAGGGTTTTTGTCAATTTGTTCACGAGGGTGAAGCTGGCAATTCTAGAACTCACCTGAAAACCATATCGTCATCACTAGCTATCGAAAACCAGTTTCTTGAAATCCATCTACACGAAAATGAGTTACGAAATTTGAAAAACCGATATTTCTGGCAAAGGGTTTTTGTCATTTTATCCACGAAGGTGGATCTGACGATTCTAGAACTCACCGGAAAAGCATATCGTCATCACTAGCTATCGAAAACCAGTTTATCCATCTGCACGAGAATGAGTTATGAGTGACACCGACAGATAAAAATGATTTTTCCGCTAGCAACTTCAGTGGAAACTGCACTCTTTTCGCTCGCTTTGTTTCAATAATTCTTCTAATTATAATCTAATTAAGAATATAAAGGATTTATAAAGTTCAAACGCTTTCGTCTGTTTGGTCGCTAGAGTAGAAAATATATGTTTTCCGGATTTGATATGTGGTGGAAATGACTGCAGCGGTGGTATTAATGCACAATTAGTGTACTATTGTTGTTCTTGCAATGATGACGTAATGCTTACTAGCCGGACTCGCGCTCGCTCCGTTTCCTTTCGATCCGTGGCGTGATTGCTTTGAAGGTTACAACGACTACTGTGGTACACAAAAGGAGAAGGTAGCTTAGGTATATAGGTTTTCTCATGTGCCGAGAGGTAAACCGGTGGTCTATGAAATCATGTGGAAAGCGTGCCGGTTAAAAATGCCTTGCAGAATATTGGTCCAACTACAGCCCATTTCTGTGTTTTGGGCAAATATAAGTTTTTTGAGTTGGGCTCCGTAATGTTGCATGACGGCGGAAGGATGACACCGAGTGTTAGTTGAAATGTTGCGAGAGGTACAACACGGTCTTTAATTTTTTTGGATCTATAAAGCATTCCCGATTCGACTCGGCTTCAAAACTAACAGATATAAAGCCACTGCATTCGGCATTCGAGTCTTTCGCAAATCCAGCTACTAACTTGATTGAATATGTTATTCTATTCCATCAGTTTCCAACTACGCATCCGTTTCGAAATGACGCAAATGTCGAGATGGAACGCATGCTTCATTCCAGCTCGGCCAGGCGGCAGTGGAATTCGACACCCTAAATATGAGCTCCATTTTGGGCAAACAAGTTTTTTAACTTGGCGACTCAGGAAAGCTTCATGATGACAAGAGGATGACACAGAATGTCAGCTGCAAAAGTTGGACTGAAGTGCTGCGTACTTGTGCGTATACGCAGGCGACCGCATATACCCATTGTGGTATCCAGGCTGTTCGAGTTCAAATATGCGAAACCGCTTCTTTTGGCTCTATCAAACACAATGTTAAAGGTATCCTGGACAGTCCCGCGTTTTGAAGATAAAGCTACCATCGGTTCATTGAAATAGTAATTCAACCAGTGAACAACGAGTCTCAATACTTTTTGCAATACTCGAGTTATGACATCGCTTAAACAGAGTAACTTAGCGATTAATAATTATTGAGTCGACTTTAGGCTAGGTTCGCTTCGCAATTATTGAGAGGAGCGAAGCGAAGCGTTTTTGTTTTCGTCAGAGATTGTAAAATCGGCACCGTCGATCGCTTAACTCCTCAACAAGTACTGGACCGATTTAAATTTTTTTTGATTGAAAAGCCCAAGATCCTTCAGGTGCAAGAGATATGACTTTTTTGTCAAAATTTGTTTTAGTTAAATGGTAGCTCACTTTTAGTATTTTCAAAAAATATTATTATATTATTTTTCAATGAATAATAAGTGTAATGCTATTATTTTGTTGCGTATACTACATCTCGCCGTGCTGATGATATGATACTAATCTGGTGTTTATTACTATTTGAGGATGTTAAAACGTGCTAATTAGTTAATGAGTTATATAATTATATACTAATTAAATAAATTAACTAATTCTTTGAAAATTTTCAATGTGCTCATACATGAAAAACAATGCTCAGAGCGGGTTTTCGATGTCGCTGATCACGAATATGGCATTTTCGAAGCTGTAAAACTTGACTGTGTTAGCTGTAAAATTAATTTTTTACAATTTCTAAAATCACCACAAAATTGCTAATTTTTGCGCTCGGGAGTTTTTGATGTCGCTGATCGTATATATGTCACTTTTAAAGCTGCAAATTTTTTATCGTGTATATGTTAATTAGATATGGTGGTTGATCATGTATATATGCTTTTTGTATGGTGGATTTGACATCATTTGTTTAAAACGTGATACTTATATATATGTTGAGTAAATTTTTAGTTGAAATACATGTATACATAAATAATACGATATAAAATACTTTGCCAATATTCTCAGCTGTTTACTAGTTATTAATAACATCATTAACGCATGTGGCTGTCACTAGCACTTGGTGTTAGTCAGTAAGGTAGAATAGGCTTCGGTAATTATTCATACGCTACTATGTAGGTAGATTTAGAGATTTGTTCAATGCCGTGAGTAGATACTAGTCACGTTTGTACACAAACTAACAGACAAGAATAAAAGTTTGGCAACAAACTCATATACACACTATTATGGCTTGTCGAAGAGACCGGAAGTTGCCGAAAAATCTGTGAAATTTTTGACCATTTTCAAAAAAGTTTTAGGACTTAAAATTTGTTTGGAGGTGTACAATTTTTTGTTTGTTGAAAAGTCCAAAAAAAGTTTTTTAAGTTATTTTTTGCTTAAACTAAAATCCTGCTAACGAAATAAAATGTTTTGGTAGCTGTATGATAGGTACAATGGATACGTAATTGTAACATTACAAGTGGCCAATTATTCTCGTGTTAAACGTGGCCTTACGGGTTTTTTGACACTTTGGAACGATTCTGGTCATTTTTCTCGATTTACGGGCCTTGAGTGAATATACATTATCTCGTGAACCAGGAAAAAAATCAAAAATCCGATATGATATGGTTTTCGTATTTGTCCCAAGGGTACGGTATAAATTTAATTGAGATATTTTGAAAATTTAGGGACAAGATATATTTTGAAAATGGTGTCTTGTGCAATTTGGACAATATTCCCTAAAAATCCTAACTAACATTCCTAGCTGGGTAGTTGAGATTTATGATTTTGGCGGGATTTACGCAGTTAGGTCCATTTTTTGGTGTGCTACTTGGTTGCGTTTGAACTGGATGTTATACCAAATCCAAATCGCTGGCGTGCATTTGCGTTCCGGTGGCTCTCTGGCACGCCACTCGGGACCCCTTAGGATTCCTGAAATTCTCCCATTTGTCACTTTGTTTTCAAGTCTAAGTATTTAGACGTGGTTTTAAGTTCGAGAAAAAATATACTTGATAAAATTGGGCACTCTAGTGACTTTGTAATCACTGTTTTGACTAACTATGTACCTTCCTATACCCTAAAATTGGGCCAAAAATTCGATTATTTTTATATATGGTTTACCCAAAGTGCAATTTAGGTCCATAAAAAAAAGAAAACATGATCAAGTTTGGTATTATAATGACTTTTTGAACACTATTTACAGTACCTAGATATCTTTCTATACTATTAAAATTTCGCTAATCGTGTTTGTGCGGGGGGGGGAGTAAAAATTCGATTTTTCAATTTGGCCTGCCCAATGTGCGAGATAGTTCCGCTAAAAAGCAAATTTGATCAAAACGGGGCACTCTAATGACTTTGTGAACACTATTTGTAGTACGTAGGTACCTTCCTATCCCCCTAAAATTGGCCTAATCCTGTTTGTGGACGCCCAAAAAATCGATTTTTCGTATCTGCCTCGCCCAAAGTGCGATTGATATTGCACTCCGTTGATTTTGTGTGAACATCTGCATCGTACTGAATTGTTTCAAAGTCGTCTCTTGCTGTGTATTTCGCTCAATAGATAAACAAAGCTAGAAAAAATTTTCTTAAATAGGAATTAGAAAAGCGAACCTCTGGATTGCAACCTTGTTTAATTCTTACAAGTTTGTTCTAAACTGAAAAATGTTTTTTTTTTCAGTCATCAATGCCCTTCGTAATTTCACTCACTTAAATATCTAAAACAAGCAAAACCTTAACCCCTTGCGGTTTAATCTTCAAAGTATTCGCGCAAGCCCTTTCTTATTTCGCTTACTAAGATATTGAAAACAAGCAAAACATTGAACCCGTTACAGCAAACCTGAATTTCCATTCAGTCACTAAAATAGCAAAAGCAAGTGTTTGTTGCACCCCTTATTAAGTGAGTGGTACTTGGGCTAAGTACTGTTGCAAAATCAATAGTATCTACGAAATGTATATAGATGAAATTTATATTTATAAATTCCGATGATACAATTAAAAAGTGATTCGCCAACGTAAACAATAAGAAACAAACTTATTGTTTACACTGGACTATGAAATTACAACAGAGAATATTTGAATAGCTTTGCACTGAAAGTTTAACTTATTACAACTAACTGAATTTCCTGTGTTACCGAACGATTTTTACATTTCATATTTGCCAATGTCAATGTCAGTTTGTAGACTTTTTCTTGAAGGACCTTAGCTGCAACACCCGATCGTGTCGCGCCGTAGCTATGTAGCTATGCTTAAAATACCTTTGTTTATACCCTTTAGTTGGGTCGGATAACCGATACCAGCTCCTCATTCTTGTTAAAGTGGGCCGAATGGGATCTGTTTGTGTTGAAATGCTGTCCGAAAAAAAGCAAAAATAATTGCCGGTACCTTTACAGTAACATTTGGTCACAGGATTGCAGTGAATAAACTTTTAAAATGTACCCACGGAACCCGAGATACACGAAAACGGTTGCATACCCATAACCGATGGAGATTGTTGGGTGATACTGTTCGCTCAAATTATGGCGTAATTGAAAATCTGTGGAGATATCTCTGGCGCGTTGTTGTGGTGGCCATCTATTTTCTGGTTCTTCGTCCGTATATATGCTCCACGGCAGACCGAAGTACACGAAAAAGCCATATATTCATAACTGCTCTATAGGTTATTTTGCAGAGTGCGAAAATCTCTTTGTAGCTGTTTGTTTCGTAAGGGTTACTTGTGTTTCCTCAATAAAGGGATAAGGAAGGCCTATTAAATCATGTGCATCTACTGCCCCTATTTGAGAATGACCCTTAAAGATTTGATTTTGTCCTTTTGAATTTTTTTATTTTCTCCCGGTGTGACTTAAATCTTCCGCGAGCGTAGTGTTATTTTATTGTATTTTAACGTTTGCCCTATATCTAATTCGTAAAATTAAATATATAGTACCAAGATTGTGAAAAGTGCACTCACATATACACCCGTGTTTGATGACGCGGGCGTTTTCGGCTTTGTTAGTACTAATACAGACATGTATACGAAATATATATGAAATACGAAATATTACGTATGAAATGGAAATATAAACAATATAGTCCGAACCTGTCTTCTTTCCTTCATCCGACCCAGAATTCGAGTTGATATGTTAACCTCGTGTGGTCCTGATTTTATTGCTAGGACCCCAAGGGGGAACCTCGTTGCACTACTATGAAATTATTAGTGGATTGAGCCACAGGACCCACCGGAATACTTGAAAGTACGAACAATTTTCAAATACGTATATACTGTCGGTAGCTTGCCAATGCACCCGATATCCTGGGACATATTTGTAATTGTCATCATCAACTGGTAACCGATTTACCCACACTGGTAAACAATTCTGGTTAGAAAAAAGTAGAATTTTGTTTACATTTACCTAATTCGGTATAGATTTACAACAAGTTTTCTCGGAAATTTTGACGATATATCCTTTTTCTGTTAATTATTTCTGTGTTGAGCTTGTACGTATGTTTTTTGTTCTTACTGATTCAGTGCTTACACGGCTGTGTAGTCGTACAGTCGCTACTACTACTATTGTAAAACTTCTGCCGTCGCGAGTACTTCCGTCGACTAGGTCAAGAAATTTCGTATTGTCGCGACTGACTCACGACATCGTTTCAATTCGCCGAATAGCGAAACCGCTGCAATTTGCTGCGGCGACAACTGCTATTCAAATGGCTGAATTAGCGACCGCATCCGTCGCACCCGGCCATGATATCGTGGTTGAGGAGGCTGAGGTAAGGTTTAGCGCTTGATTTGTTGTACGATGTCATTCGAGTAAGTGTCGCAATTTCGGCGAGCGAGAAGCGGTCATTTCTGTCAAGCACTCTATGTGGTGGGTACTGTCGCGTTAGGCCGACAATTTCTAAAATTTTAGTTATGCATGTCTCGTTAGACCGACAGTCGCGTTAGGCCGACAAATTAAAAGTAACAACTGTAAGTGTTTAACATTAAAACAGTCTCATTAGGCCGACAACTTAAATTATAACACTACGTATGCATGTATAGATAGGCTTACCTATTTTAAAGACGGTGCTGTACGTAGTCAAGGAATGAGATTATTTCTTGATCCATAAGTTGGCCATACGCGTCAGTACCACGGAAGCGTTCGAGATCATTCACTCGGAATGTAAAAGATACCTTCGCAGCTTCAATCTCGGCATCATTTTTGACATAGCGAGGATCCCTAGCAGCCGGAGGGTCGCCTCTTTTAAGTTGGTCTATTCGAATTTGCTTGGAATGATGTATTTCCTGTAGCTTGACAAGGAAAACTGTTGTCCGCGGATGTGGTTGGCCGAATTTTGATCTAAGAGATGAATTGTAGCCTTCACAGTGATTCGTGGTTCG
Source organism: Trileptium ribeirensis (assembly GCA_030248225.1). Taxonomy (NCBI): domain Eukaryota; kingdom Metazoa; phylum Nematoda; class Enoplea; order Enoplida; family Thoracostomopsidae; genus Trileptium; species Trileptium ribeirensis. The sequence continues at coordinate 21,361 of JASANE010023982.1, read as the reverse complement.
AGGGCCTGAATTGTCAAAATGGTTAAACAAACCAATTTGTGAATTTGTACACATCCAATTGGATCCAAAGTAGTCACGAAAGCAAATTAAGTTATTGTCAACCTGCTGGTTGCCTGTTATTGGCGGCGTACTCAGGAAACGATCCCATGTTGGCCGAACTAAATACTTGGGCAATACTTGGGCAATGGGCAATGCGCCAATTGGGAACTGGTTGGCAAAAATGAGGATTGATTGGTCTATCTGGATCATCGACAAATCCGTCGTCGTTTGTTTTAATAGATGGAATTTTCTGTCCCATATTCTTCTGTAGGAGTTTTTTGCATTCTACGCATGTCCAAAATATGTTGTCCTTGCGAACCCGGTTCTTCGAAAATTTATAGCAGAAACCGCGATGCAATACGCTTCGGTATAAAAGAATCAAGTTGCCATACTTACTACGAATGAACTCTGGAGCTGCCAAGCTAGACATTGTGGAACAAACTTATTAGTGAACGCAATGATTGTCGACGGGGAAAACTGACTTATTGATGCAGAAATAAGTAACGAATTAGTAATGTGTAATACTCATCGAAGCGGAATAATTGTCCCATGCGTCAGTTAGTGATGCATTATGTTATGTTTTGAATGCGTGAGAAAATGTGTTATTTAGTTTTACTAAGTTAGAAAACAAAAGTTCCGTAACTAAGCATAAACCACTTGCTAACAAAGCATAAGCACTAACACCACTTGCTAAATGTAGCCTGTTACAGGTTCTTAAATTTGACTTTGTCGGCCTAACGCGACTGTCGGCCTAACGCGACACAATCTTATAAATTTGACTTTGTCGGCCTAACGCGACTGTCGGCCAAACGCGACTCTTTAAAACAGCCGGTTAGAGCTTATAAATTTGACTTTGTCGGCCTAACGCGACTGTCGGCCTAACGCGACACAATCATGTGGTGATGCCCGTTGCCGGCTAGCGCATTGTTGACATTACGTTTGGCGGCGAGTCAGAGGTGAGTTTTAGCGTTATCCTTGTTGTACGGTGCCATTCGAATAATTGTCGCCATTTCAGCGGGAGCACATCACGCGTGTAAAATCTCGATTAAACGAAATTTCGATCGATTGCGATTGAACATATTTCTGGCCGCGACTGTAGTTGCGATATCCACCTCGTCCAAAACTATACATCATGCATTTGAGGTATATATCCTCTTTTATAATTGTGTCTTCTGCATAGGTGGCTCTCCAAATTGGGGTGGGGCCTGGCATTTTTTCGGTTCCCCCTGGTTCAAAACAGGTGCCCCCGGTTCATGAACCCTGGCAAAACTTTGGGCTCCCCCGTTTCACCTTCTCTGGGAAAATTTTTTAGTTTCCAATCGATCCAAAGTGCAAAAAAATTGACCAAAATTCCGTTCTTAAGCCAAAAATTTCATAGATTTTGGCAAAATTTGCTTCAAAATCGCTTTTTCTCTGCATCAATGCGTTTTGGCGGTGTTTCGGACACGATTTTTAACCGTTTTTCTTTTGGCAAAATGCCCCCTGGCAAAATCGGTCGCCCCCAGTTCGTAATTTTTAGTGAATGAAGAGCTATATGGATAGTATGTAGAGATATTACGTTTCACAAAACTATATATCATGGGGTGTTTGCAGGTGGGGCCCCCAAGAATTCAACAACTTGTTCCCTCATGTAGTGAAATTCCAGGTATTTTCCTAGATCGGCCCCAACACCTATTTTGAAGGGACATCAAAAATAACCGTCCTAACAAAACAATGCTATAAGAAAAGCTAATAGTACCGGTTTAATTTTTTTGTATTAAATTTATGGTGAAATCCTATATGTTAAATGAAGGGCTTCTTCCTTGTTTACATATTTTTTCTGTTTTCTTGTTTGTCAAATTTTCTGCCATGCCCGTTCCCCAGTCACCCGAAACAGCTTCCATTTTAAACTAAATCCGTGATATTTATTAATGTTTCAAAATTTGTGCTTCGTGTTTGCCAAACATTTTAGACATCAATTACTATTATTTCTGGCGCTGAAACGTCGATTTATAGCCTAATTGGTTTTTTTATTACTCCCACCTTTAAACTTTTCAGACAATTCTTGAAATAACTAGGCCTCCGTAACTTCGAAATTTCCCCCGAGAATTGATATGGACCGCCAATGTGGAATTTATCTAGGACGAACATGGGTGCCATCGAAAGTTCCCCACTTTTCAAAAGGTGGTGGACAGGCCAGCTACAAAATTTTGCAAAAGCATAGAAAACATGGTAAAATGCAACCATTAGACCATCACCAATTATCATGGCGCCGTTTCTCCGGCTATATAATTTGTAACAAATCTGCAAGTATTTTCTGGTTGAGGCCGGGTTTTGATATTTGAAGTCTCAAAAAATATTTTTATATCAATAAACATCGTATTATATACCCAGTTTACGTCGAACACTATTGCCATAATCTACTCATGCAACGATAATACCGTCCTCTAATTTACTATAGTTAATGGTGTTCATCTGTGAAAGCATTCTTAAGCTATATTTTATTTTCTATACCTGCATGACGGTGTTCCCAAACTACCAAAATTATGCATGGAGGAATGAAATTACCGGGAAATCCCCAGTTCTGAACTAGAAAAAATGAAAATACTCGCGGGCTGTCCCTCAGTTGAAACTGGTTAACCATAAAGTTCTGACCCTGACAAAAACTTCAAATTATGTCATTTTAAGGACTTCCGCGATCACATGTTTCTAAAAAGGGAAAACTTTGATTTTTTAGTCACGCATGGAAATGGAGACTTTTAGCCAAGTAGACAATAACTAGCATGTTTTTAGCCCGAGATTGGAAATTTGTTGATTTCGTAGTTGTGCAGTAAAGATCCGAGGACGCATGACCTCGAGAACCCAACATTTGCATTGAGGAATGAACTCTGGGTAGGTCAAAATATCTCTTCCCCCTCCGCTTGTGTTTAGAGAAGCTAGAACTTTATATTAAATTTTGAGCTATGTTGACTGAAACTTTGTTGATCATTTGAAGTTCACAGTATACGACTTTTTAAAATAATAGAAATGTGATTGTAAAGAGTGTAAGTCGTTGATGATTTGCTGTATAATTTTTTGTTGTAGGTGAAACGATATATGATTGCGTGCTTAACGGCTGCTGGCGCCGTGGAAGGTCAAGCGGCTCAAATGGCGGACCTTTTGATCGCTGCCGACGCTCGCGGTCATTACAGTCACGGCCTTAATCGTTTGGGTAATCAATCTACCAAATTGTTGTTATTGTTACAAAAAGTGTAATTTCTAAGTATCGACAATGATGCAAAATATTGTAAACAAAAATACGTTATAAAACAGTATCCGGCTGAAATGGTCATTTCTGTCTCGATTTTGCGTTAGGTGCTCGTTTTATGATATAACACTGTAGATCGCCAAAAATTTTCGCTCGCACGAAAGACGACAAGTCATATTCGCTTTGATGTTATTCTTATTTAAGGTTAGATAAAATTTTTTTCGCTATATATATTTAACCTTGATAAGCCCTGTGTTTTTGTTTCTTGCGTCAGGGTTTAATAATTGGTAACAACGCCACGCTAAAAACCTTGTTATTGCTGCTATAGTGGGATGTTTCTTTAGGCCCAAAAAATTTGGGAGAGTTGCTCTTGGACGATGAAAAGAATAGCAAAAATAAATACTTCTCTTGTTATTGCATATTAAATACTGATAATAAACTCAGTGCATATTAATCCTACTGCTATGAGTACGATAGAATAGATATACAATAGTGTAACGGGAAACAACAAGCCTCAATGAGCTATACCGGTGCGATGCAAGAGGGAAGGGGGCAAGGGTGCCCGGCTTCCTCCACTTTTTTTCTCTGACAAACTTGAAAAAACGAATTGATGGGGTTATAATAAAATCGATGTAAACGATCAGCCGCTTTTGAAAAGCTTTCGCCTTCACTGGCTCGATATGTAGCCAAATCGAATCTCCGAAAAATGTGATTTGAGAAAGTAGTGGTTCGAAAAATTCGGGGACGGTTGAAAAATCTAGGGTGTCGGCGCAGCAGATTAGGGGTCACCCTGCCTCAAACCTCAGGTCTTTCCCTGTGAAAACCTCAGATTGTCAATCTTAAAATAGATTGGTTTATAGCCTCCGCTCGCAGTTAGATATTTAAGAGTGCCAACAATTTCTGTTTATCGCTGCTATGTTGCCCACTACAGTTAGGTATGCTTATAACATGTTTCACACCAAAGTCTCTAAAATTTGTCGTTAGTCAATCCAGACCAGGTTTCAATGTTGTGCCAGTGTTTTGCGATATTATTGGTAAGTCGGGATAAGTTGGTAAGTCGGGATAAGTTGGCCGAATTGAAACAAAATTTCTTCGCAAAATTATGCGCTTGCCAATATAATACTAAGCCCAAGATATGGCCGAAATGAGCTATCAGCAGCACACGCGGAAGGTCTTAATGCGAGCTATTGTTTATTTATGTTTGAAAATTTTAGAAAAAATCTTGTGCTCTCGAATCTGCGACCGTAGGTTCTTGGCTCAATTTTCAAACAACTTTCATCTCAAAATGACCGCTAATTAATCCAAAGCCGCATGGTAATTTTCGAAAGGATTCCTAAATAAGCAACATATTTGTAGACCATTCAATTCAGTGATATCATACAGCGTTTACTAGTGGTCTACTACATTCATGCTGAAATTGTAGTTTCTACTGTATCCGGGGCACAGATTGAGGTCCGGAATACTAAGGTGTCAGCTTCTGAGTTATGTGATTTTGTTAACATTGTAATCGGAATAAACATTGCAAGTATGGTTCTTTGTATGTGTGCTAAAGCCACTCTTAACCTTCCAATGAGTGAAATACCTATAAAAACTGACCTCTATATCTATTGTGGTTGCGAAATATGAGCTACAACAGCTGTACCGCCAGAAATAACTGTCAAACAAATGAACTTCGAACAAAATTAGTTGATTCGCTAACGAGTCTAATGCAAACGTAGAACAACGCTGAAGCAAATTAAACAAGGCGGTCTAAAATTTCGAACACAATATTAGGCAGCTGCAGGTTGTGGCAAGTTGCAGGGTACATCCGAACAACTGTCACTATTAAGTTGATAAGTAGTCGTCCTGTAATCATCGACATTATTATCACCATTGGTGAGTAGTAATTATTATTGTACTATTCTTGTATTACACTATTGGCGATATACGTGGAACTGGAATAAAAAGAAATACCAGTTTGTATATTCTGACTAAGTCAGAAATGCTGGAGCAGTGTAAAATAAACCAATTCACTATAGCTTTTTTGTTTTTCAGATATGTACGTCAACGACTTGGAGAAAGGCATTTGCGAGAAAGACGGTCGGCCCAAGATATTGTCGGAACGCGCGTCGACTGCCTGGGTAGACGGATGCAATGCGTTGGGCGCTGTGGTCGGAAATTTTTGTATGGATCTTGCCATGCGAAAAGCAAAAGAGACCGGCGTTGGATGGGTCGCTGCGAAAGGTAAAAAATATTGTTAGTAAATTTGATGCCGATTACCACGTTCTCGCTTGACAGATTTTTGCCATTGTTTGGGTTGCACGATGACATCGATCAGCCCTATTGTTCGTTTGGCAATGAACGGAGTGATTTTCTTAATTTTGGCTGTGTAAGTTTCTCACTGGGGAGAACTATGAGCTTACTTTATAAGTGTCGAAGGTCAGTGAGGTGGCAGACAGTCTCGTGGGAGGGGGCATCGGGCGGGGTGGAAAGGGTGAGTAAATTTTTGAAATATTCAAGAACTCAATTTTTCCCAATTTCGATAAAAGTTTTCCCAATTTTTTCCGGATTTTCTACAATTTTATCAAAAAAATTTACGCGCACCGATAAGACAGTGCGTAGCCTCCAGTAGGAGATTTGGCTTAATATGAGCAGTGGGATAATGCCAGTTTCCCGTGTATTGACAACTATAGCTTATATGGTTGTTTAAACCGTTAAACACATTTCTTTCATTATTTTAAATCTTCATTAGGTATGTCGTTAACCTTGTGCGCCGTCGGAAATTTTCATAACAACGGAGAATTGTTATTTTTTGAATTTTTTCGTGTTAGTAGTAGGGCCCTAAACCAGACCTAGAGAGCTTCGGGATTTTCTGGGCGCATTGAAGGCTATATGTTTACAGTCACGGACAAAAATACTGCATTGAATAAATTTAAATTGACCCTACCAACCATCCTATTTGGTATTGACCGATATCAAATCGCAATCCCTTGTTCCCTTGTTGCTGAAAATTTGCTTGATTTCATTTGGTTTTCGTTAACCGAACACTGACAAAATCAGGTCCAAGTGCCAAAAATTATGCCTAGAGCTTGAACAGAATTTTGAGGATTTTCAAATTGCAGAAATTCTGTTTCCCAATGCCTATCAAATGTTGATAAGAGAATTTAGTGTTTTTTAACAAATTTAATGCAATAGTGACGTCACAAGCGAATCGATCATATAGCTAAGCTCTTGTTGTTTCGATAAAAAAACTCGCGTAATTAAAATTCGACAAATTTTAGTTGTCAGAATTTTCGGTAATTTTAGCCGTATTTTCACGAACACAAAACAGCAAGATTTCAATCGCAAAGCACCGTCTTGTGCTATGCGATTGGAATCTTGCTGTTGCGGTGTTCGCGAACAGTTTTGCGCTGGATTTCAATCGAACAAAAGCGTTCCCTAACAACACGTAGGCGAATTTACAAAATAGTTTGGTTTTTTGACTTATCTTAAGTTTACTCGTGCATAAGTGCATAAACAACGCACGTTAAATGTGAATGGACGTATTGGCAAACGAACGTAAATGTAACAAGATTTGTAACGTTTAGAATGAATTTATTTTGCGTTCGTTTATGAACAAACGTAAACGCAAACGAACATTGTAATGTTCGTTTATAAACAAACGTTGCTGGGTTCGTTATTTGTGCACTTATTTCTAGCCGTGACTGTAAATTTAGACATTTGAATAGTCAGTGAGCGCCGACTCCTTCCCGTCGCGCTAGTTACTGGTATGTTGACAAAAACGTCAACTAGCTTCTAATATTTTATAATTATTATTTTAATTTTAGGCTCAAATCATTACGGAATTGCCGGATTCTACTCGATGCAAGCGTTGAAACAAAATCTGATTGTAAGTAAGTTCGTTTTTCTAAATTTTTTGTATGTTCATGTCAGAAATATTTAACGTCATTTTGTGATACTTGTCACCCTCTGCTGTCATAACTGCATAGTGCTCGCCACAACTGACCACTGCTCGCTCGGAACTTGCTCGTGGGAAAATAAAATTTTATTTTACCACTGTTCGCTCGGAACTTGCTCGTGGGAAAATAAAATTATTTTTATTTTACCACTACTCGCTCGGAACTTGCTCGTGGGAAAATAACATTTTATTTTGAAATTTTATGGTTTGGTTTTTTGTTCGCCTGCTACTCGCTGACCGTTCTCCCGTAAAACGGCAGTCAGTTGTAGCAAATGCTGCGCAAGTTGTACATTCTTACGCAAACGAGATGTGCAAGTTTCTAGCTATTTCCACTTGTTTCTGATTATTGACTTAACATTCTATCCAATTCGAAATCATGTCCACACTTTTGTATTAATTTTTTTTAGTTTAGTGATCAAGAATAATCGTTAAGGATTTGTTTGTAGTATCTGGAGCAACCCTTGTAGAATTTTGTCTTTTGTTAAATCGTTTTATCATTCATCTCCTCCATTCATTCCATTCATTCGTATAATGCCACACCAGAGGTGTTTTATTTCAAACTTTGAGCTGTATGAATTTTTTTTTTGCATTTTTGAGAGATACTTTGGTTTTTAACAGAAACTCTTCCTAGCATAGGATATTCAATTGTTTCTCTGTTCTAGCGCTTAAAATATATTTCAGAGAACTCTGTTGCGTTGTGAAATATGACGATAAAAATTAGACTGATTTTGGAAATGCTGTGTTCGTTTCTGTGTTATTTTCTAACCTGCTGAATTGCTCGATGCTGACGGTATTTTTCTATGATCAAAATTCGGTCAAATACATTACAAATTTATGTGGAATTTATATTAGACAAAAATTAACAAAATCTAAACGGGTTGAATTTAAGTCGATGTTGATTGATTATTATACTAGTAGTTTGTCTCATCGCCAACTTGAATTCTGAGTGTTGAATATGTAATTTAGAGAGACGTACATAGTTTGCGTTGCTTTATGATTTGATGAGATCGCTTAGTAATTATTTGGGAACCTACAATGAGCATCTACACGGAGGATAAATTGATCGACAAAATGAGCCGAATATCACCAATCATCGATATTTTATTGTACTAAAATTCATTCCATTATTTATTATTTTAGGGTATGTCATTCACAAACACTTCACCGATTATGGTCCCAACACGTGCTAAAAAGGTTAGTTATATTTAATTAACTATATTAATTTAGGTATATTAATTAATTGATTTAACTATATTAAGGTTAGTTATATTTAATTCACCGATTATGGTCCCAACACGTGCTAAAAAGGTTAGTTATATTTAATTAACTATATTAATTTAGGTATATTAATTAATTGATTTAACTATATTAAGGTTAGTTATATTTAATTCACCGATTATGGTCCCAACACGTGCTAAAAAGGTTAGTTATATTTAATTAACTATATTAATTTAGGTATATTAATTAATTGATTTAACTATATAAGGTTAGTTATATTTAATTCACCGATTATGGTCCCAACACGTGCTAAAAAGGTTAGTTATATTTAAATTGTGTAGAATAATTAATGGACATTTTCATAAAATCTCGTAACCCAAGAAAGTGTTAAACATGCCGTATTGTAATAATATTATTGTGGTCAATTAAAAATGGTCTCGTTAACCCACGCCACAAAAAATTCGAGTTATCAATGCTATTAACATAAAGCGAGCGGCGCCCCTTTCTTGAGGATACTGTGTTTATACTAGTAGCTCTCAGGCGAGGGTGAAACGGAGCGAGCGTGGTTTCGTTTTTAAGTTATCATTTTGTTTAATTATGTAACAGGCTTTGTTTGATGTATATACCACCGTAAAACCTTTTGAAACCTGAATCCTTGAATATACTAAAACCTTATCAACCCTCAACTCATGGAAAACAACTGAAAACTGATCAAGTATTCGTGCTGATCTATGGATAGCCAAACGATCGTATTCAGCCTACCGGAAAACGTATACAGACAATTCTTGATTACCTGTACGCAATACGTATCCAAACACCTGAAGACAGATTATTTTCTGGAAGTCGGGTTCATTGATCCTATTCTCATTGAAAAAGCATGAAATATGCACGCTGTACTCTATATAATCAAATTATTGTATTCAGCATACCGAAAAACTTCTATAGAAACTATTTTTGCCATGTACCAAACTACTGAGGACATATCATTTTCTGGAAATCATGTGCGTTTGACCTTAAAACTAGTGAAAATGTGTGAAAAGCATAAAATACTCGTCATGCACTGTATACAACCAAACCAGCGTATTCAGCTTACCAGAAAACCTATATAGACATATTCTTAATGACCTGTACGCAATACGTAACCAAATAATAAGACAGACTATATTCTGGAAATCGGATTAATTAATTTAAGCCCAATTGAAACCCCATGAAAATGCTTGGAACCCAATACGTAATCTAATACTACAAGAGAGATTATGTTCTGTAAATCGGGTTCGTTGACCCTAACCCCATTGAAAAGGCTTGAAATGTGCACGCTGGACTCAAAATCACTAAATCATTGTATTCAACCAGCTTTCTTGATGCAATGCACGCAATATCGATTCGGCTATCGATTCGGCTTTGTAACAAAACAGAGGGGATGTGAGGGGAGAACAAAACAAATGTTGGAAAGGTAGGACAAAAGTTGGGGGGACGGACAAAAATGAGAAATTCACCGAGTCATACCACAACGTATTATAACGTAGTGTGGCATGAGTGTCATACTTCTCTTCAAGGGTTCAACATGAACTGTTGGTATTTTATAATAATCGATTATTATTGTATAATTTTTTGGTTTATTGCAGCCGGCAGTTGGCACCAATCCGATTAGCGTTGCTGCGAATGGTTGCCATGGTGATAGCTACGTCTTAGATATGGCGACTACCGGCGTTGCTATAGGAAAGGCAAGTATACTAGTATTTCGCAAGCGAAGTGTGAAACAGAGATAGCGTGATTTGATCAAGTTGTCATTTTGTGTAATCAGTTGTAACAAGCATTGTGTTTGATGTATATACTACACTAAAACCTCTATAACCCTGAGTCCAATAACACCTTAAAACCATAGAAAATGACTGAAAACTCACAAAGTACCCGTATTAGTTTCTAGACAACGAAATGATCGTATCCAGTGTACCAAAAACCTATACACCATTTTTGATGCCATTCACGTAATGCATAGCCAAACAAATGAAGATTGCTATGAAAATACATGTTTTTGTTACTATTTCAAAATACTATTCTCGCCAAAAATGACTGTCATTTGTACCTCCAACCTCGCTCGAATTCAATTCAGTCTAAAATTATATTTTATAAATTTCGAGCGCTCGAAGGATGGCATTCATTTCTGGCGAGTATCGTATTTTATAATTATTCTTAAAGCGGGCAGACAGCGTTTAGCTGTGCGTGTTTGGTTGTAAACAATTTGTGTGTGTAAAACATGATTGCTATTTTAGCTATTACTTTCGCCAAGAGTGCATTAGAGAAGAGTATGACTGTATAATTCATACTCTACCCCAATGCACTCTTGCTTTCACAAAGTGAACAGTATAGCAAGATTTAGTATTACAAAAATCGTAGATGAGAGTTTTTTGTCAAAAGCATACTCTTGCGCAGCTACGTTAGGATCTAAAAGTTATACGTTGTTAACGATCGTTTTTACGCCCGTAAATATTTTGTCACGACTAGTAGTTGGCATTCCTAGAGAATAAATAGCGGTAGGTATGTAGATCGGAAATTGACCATTATAACGATATGATGTTTGATTCAATGGGCCCAATTATTGTTCAAACTAGTCGTTTTGCCGTTTTTAAAATACTCAAAGTCGCTGGCCCAGTCGTTGAGAGAAATAATTACTTTAGTTTCACCTTATAACAAGTTGGATCTTTAAGTTTATCTAATGGGACACAACAGTACAGTACTTATGCGTAACTTAAGGTGATCCCGCCAACCATCCTATTTTGTAATTACTCATATCGAATCGCAAACCTTTGTTGTGGAAATAAGGGTGAATTCCATTCGATTTTTCGCTAACCGAAAATTGGCAAAATCAAATCCAAGTGCCAGAAATTAGACCTTGTATTCAAACAGAATTTCGACGCTTTCAATTTGCGGAAATTCGGTTCTCTAATGCCTAATCATTTAAATTTAGATTATTCAGTGTTCGCAAGCAGATTTAATGCAAAAGTGTTAAACCGATATTATAGTTAAGATCTTGGTGTTCGCGAACAAAACCTATTTATTTCAAATCCGACAAATTTTCGTTATCAAAAATTTGAGTAGTTTTACTTGAATTTTGGAGAACACAAAATGTTTAGATTTCAATCGAGAGCACTGTGTTTGCGAATAGTTTTGCGCCGAATTTCAATTGACCAAAAAGTGTTCCGTAATAATTTTTATACAAAATCACAAAATCGGATGGGTGGTGGGACCACCTTAAGTTTACTCGCTTGTTGTACACTCGATCGTAGGGCGGCAGTAAGCAGTGGCTAGTACTCTATGTGTTTTTGTCTGTAACCAATGTGATTTGCTCGCAAACTCTCCTGCTATATGTTATTGCCTCATGTAGTAGCATTATATATGTGATGATTTTTGTTTTTCAGGTGGAACTTCGTCAACGGAAAGGAGAACAGCTGCCGCGTGGATGGGCTGTAAATGCTGATGGCGTGGTAAGCGATTTTCATTGTATGACTTTTGATAAGGTTAAGAGTAAATTAGTGCCCAGGTAATTTAAGCAAAAGCGGGAGGCCCATTGTACTGTTACCGAGCGAGAGAAACAAGATTGTACGGTCGCAGCGAAGCATCTAGTTTCAAATATAAGCTGCCCTGCCTGAAAGTGTATCCCTGCTCGTAGTTTATTTTTAACGGGGTTCCGCTGTAGCGATTTGGAAGAGTTAACCTTAATATCAGCCCGCGTGCCGCTATTGGCAACATACCCTGCCGGGAACGTTTGACTTCTGATATTTTTATTTATTTATTTGGCCCCGAAAATCTATTTCCTCTAATAAAATTAATGTAGAAATTCAGCGAATTTTGAAAATTGTGACCAGTCTGTACAAAACAGTGCAGTAATACTGACAGATACGTGCAGTCACTACCAGAATTAATTGCAAAATAATCGGTCGAAATTTCGTATAATCGTATAAATTTCAAATTTGTAAAATTTTTATTTTCGATTATACGAAATTTCGATCGATTGCGATTAAACGAAATTTTGATTGATTGAGATATCGATTTCGATCGTTTTCGATTGCACTTATTTTTGGCTGCGACTGTAGTATTATACTTGCATGATATCTACACTCATTGAATTGACCCTCTGTCCCGAACTTGATATCAATGCTGACCCCGAGAGGTCCCCGCCATTATTGCCATAAGCCCATGATCCAGCGGTGTTTGATGATGCTATTGTGCAGCTTTGTACTCTATACATTGTAATATATAATGAATTGTGTTACTTGACGGTTGCTTGGTTTTTAAGCAGTGGTTACTGAAGGAAATGGTGATTTTAGGAAGAAACCGATCCGTCCAAGGTGACAGTCGGCCGCGGTGGATTATATCCTCTCGGAGGAGACGAAATTACGGGTAAGTTTCTTGCTGCATTATATGGATTGTTCGAACTGCGCTAAGGAAATGACGCATGGTCATGCCAGACCGAAAAAGCATGAAAGCGTTCAAAGCAGTTCAAATGATGGGCACCAATTGCCTAGTTGGCATATTCTCAGTATCGTTCGCTTATCAATTTAATACGAGCATTACTCTGGGCATCTTCTAACACAAACGGTCAAGTCTGTTTTGCGATATTAGGATGACTAAGAATACTTACTAGTGCAATTGTCGCAAAACAAAATATAAAAAGGATTTTAAAGATATCAATAGTACTTTATGAAAAAGGCTGCCATTTTGTGAGAAAATTTATCAATTAAGATTTCTTGTAAGTTAAACCGCTCGAAAAGTGGCGTTAATAATTGTCGTAAATGTTGTACATTCGTTATTTTTTCTATTTTGCGACAGGTGGCTACAAAGGCTACGGTCTTGGTATGTTGGTCGAGTTGTTTTGTGGAATAATGGCCGGTGCCGCGTGGGGTCCACATGTACGACGGTGGATGGCTACGGACCGCGTTGCTGATTTGGTAAGTAGTTATTTTCTATTTTGCGACAGGTGGCTACAAAGGCTACGGTCTTGGTATGTTGATCGAGTTGTTTTGTGGAATAATGGCCGGCGCCGCGTGGGGTCCACATGTACGACGCTGGATGGCTACGGACCGCGTTGCTGATTTGGTAAGTAGTTATTTTCTATTTTGCGACGGGTGGCTACAAAGGCTACGGTCTTGGTATGTTGATCGAGTTGTTTTGTGGAATAATGGCCGTCGCCGCGTGGGGTCCACATGTACGACGGTGGATGGCTACGGACCGCGTTGCTGATTTGGTAAGTAGTTATTTTCTATTTTGCGACAGGTGGCTACAAAGGCTACGGTCTTGGTATGTTGATCGAGTTGTTTTGTGGAATAATGGCCGGCGCCGCGTGGGGTCCACATGTACGACGCTGGATGGCTACGGACCGCGTTTCTGATTTGGTAGGTAGTTATTTTCGCCAAGTTTAGTCGCATTTTGTGCGAGTTGGAGACAAGTTATGGGACGCAAGCTATTAATAGTGTTTTTATCAGTTGTGGTATCTTACAGATTGCGGCGCTGTGACAACAATATTTACACATAAAATATGCTATAGCAACATAAAATCGACCGACAAAATGCTAAAAAGTTTCGGGCCACCATAATTAGCAGAAAGGATCATTCGGAAAAGTAAGAAGCAATAAAAATTTCTTTACCCAGGGCAGTGTTCAAAACGCGTAATAAAATTGCAACTTCTAGTTAGTGTTTCAATTGATGACCATCACAAATCTGCTATATCAACATAAAATCAACCGACAAAATGCTAAAAGGTTTCGGGCCACCATAATTAGCAGAAAGGATGATTCGGAAAAGTAAGAAGCAATAAACATTTTATAGCAATAAAAATTTCTTTACCCAGGGCAGTGTTCAAAACGCGTAATAAAATTGCAATTTCTAGTTAGTGTTTCAATAGTTGATGACCATCACAAATCTGCTATATCAACATAAAATCGACCGACAAAATGCTAAAAAGTTTCGGGCCACCATAATTAGCAGAAAGGATCATTCGGAAAAGTAAGATGCAATAAGCACTTTATAGCAATAAAAATTTCTTTACCTAGGGCAGTGTTCAAAACGCGTAATAAAATTGCAATTTCTAGTTAGTGTTTCAATTGATGACCATCACAAATCTGGTATATCAACATAAAATCGATCGACGAAATGCTAAAAAGTTTCGGGCCACCGTAATTAGCAGAAAGGATGATTCGCAAAAGTAAGAAGCAATAGACACTTTATAGCAATACAAATTTCTTTACCCAGGGCAGTTTTCAAAACGCGTAATAAAATTGTAATTTTTAGTTAGTGTTTCAATTCATGACCATCACTTTCGTGGATGTTTCGGAGAAATCTTTTTGCCCTAGTTAATTAGCTTTTTGATGATTTCCAAAAATTAAATATTAAAATTAGCTTTCACATATCGACAACATAATATTTTCTGGAGCGTATGCGTATTAACAAGATGAAATCAGCAAACTTATTAGCATAAGTTTTGCGAGCTAAATACTATTGAAATTGAGCATAATTCTGCTTTGTCAGATTTTGGGCAGTATTTTCAAAAATTAAGCGGGTTCTTGCTTTCCACAAAATTCATTTCTCCTTAGTGATGAAGAGCAATAGTGAAAATGTGCCTAGTTGCTTATTGCAAGCACACAGTTTTGTGCCAAACACGTATTATTTAATAATATGCTGCGGGTAGTATTGTTTCCTTTTGTATGAGAACAAATAATAAGTTGGTGCCTACTAATAGCTTAAAATTAGCTTTAAATATATGGATGTTAATATGGGATTCGAAGCGTGTCATTTTATGAATCAATCACCCTTTCCTGACTCGTTTTTCAGGTCAGTGCTTTGTAGCAATCGATGCGGCAGCATTCGGCCGGGATTCGAAGACCGTCTTCTTGAATTTATGAATACACGCGACCGATCATTTTATCAATAATGCCCTTATCTCGTTTTTCAAGGTAGCTTTGTAGCAATCGATCTGACAGCATTTGGTCCTTCATTGGAAAACCGTCTCCAGAATTTCATGAATACACTTCGCGACCGATCTTTTCACCAATAATACCCTTATCTCGTTTTTCAGGGTCAATGCTTTGTAGCAATCTATCCGACAACATTTGCTCCGGGATTCCAAGACCATGTCTAGGAATTCATGAATTCGTACACTTCGCGACCGATCATTTTATCAATAATGCCCTTATCTCGTTTTTCAAGGTAGCTTTGTAGCAATCGATCTGACAGCATTTGGTCCTTCATTGGAAAACCGTCTCCAGAATTTCATGAATACACTTCGCGACCGATCTTTTCACCAATAATACCCTTATCTCGTTTTTCAGGGCCAATGCTTTGTAGCAATCGATAGGACAGCATTTGGTCCGGCATTGGAAGACCGTTTCAAGGAATTCATACACTTCGCGACCGATCATTTTACCAATAATACCCTTATCTCGTTTTTCAGGGTCAATGCTTTGTAGCAATAGATCCGACAGCCTTCGTCCGGGATTTGAACACCGTCTTGAATTTATGAATAAACTTCGCGACCGATCATTTTATTAATAATGCCCTTATCTCGTTTCTCAGGGTCAATGCTTTGTAGCTATCGATCCGTCAGCATTTGCTCCGGGACTCGAAGACCGTCTCTAGGAATTCATACACTTCGCAACTGATCATTTTATCAATAATGCCCTTATCTCGTTTTTCAGGTTCAATGCTTTGTAGCAATCGATCGGACAGCATTTGGTCCGGGATTGGAAGACCGTCTCAAGGAATTCATACACTTCGCGACCGATCATTTTACCAATAATACCCTTATCTCGTTTTTCAGGGTCAATGCTTTGTAGCAATAGATCTGGCAACCATCGTCCGGAATTTGAACACAGTCTTCTTGAATTTATGATTACTCTTCGCTACCTATCATTTTATTAATAATGCCCTTATCTCGTTTCTCAGGGTCAATGCTTTGTAGCAATCGATCCGACTGCATTATTGCTCCGGGATTCGAAGATCGTCTCTAGCAATTCATGAATTCATACACTTCGCGACCGATCATTTTATCAATAATGTCCTTATCTCGTTTTTCAGGGTCAATGCTTTGTAGCAATCGATCTGACAGCATTTGGTCCGGGATTGGAAGACCGTCTCCAGAATTTCATGAATACACTTCGCCACCGATCATTTCACCAATAATGCCCTTATCTCGTTATTCAGGGCCAATGCTTTGTAGCAATAGATC
Organism: Trileptium ribeirensis; assembly: GCA_030248225.1. NCBI lineage: Eukaryota > Metazoa > Nematoda > Enoplea > Enoplida > Thoracostomopsidae > Trileptium > Trileptium ribeirensis. The sequence goes on along the minus strand of JASANE010023982.1, from coordinate 4,720 downwards.
CGGCAGCCTTCGTCCGGGATTTGAACACCGTCTTTTTGCATTTATGAATACAATTCTCGACCGATCATTTTATTAATAATGCCTTTATCTCGTTTTTCAGGGTCAATGCTTTGTAGCAATCGATCCGACAGCATTTGCTCCGGGATTCGAAGACCGTCTCCAGGAATTTATGAATACACTTCGCGACCGAGAACGAGTCAGTTTACTATTCCGCAGTAGTTGCTGCAGTAAAATATTTTATAGTAATTTAAATCCTAATAGAAAAATTGTGGTTTGGAAAATTTATGTATAAATTTTTACCTTCGAAAACTATGATTATGTAGTTTCCAGTAATGCATTGTAAACAGTGTAACGCGGTGTGGAAAAATGCTTGAAGAATAGTCTGAACTATGTTTGAATTATAAGTGTAATCAGTGGAACGATCATTACGAAGAATTCTCACTTGCCACAGTGGCAAATTTCAACAGTGTCCGTTTTTTTGCGGTGGGGGATAACGGTCTTAACTCAACATCGGCCTGATGGATTGACTCGCGCTATAGTTCAATTGCAAGCATGGAATCTCTATTTGTGCTATTAGCAAGGCGCGAAACACGATTCCAACATCTTCCCTCTGAAAAACGAGCCATAAAGCAGTTCGGGTCAGGACTTGAAGGGACCCATAAGATCTCAACTGCCGATATAGTGCAATTGATTCTCTATATAGCTACAAATATAGTGTATTGCTGTTGTTATTGCCTCCACAGCAAAGTTGGGTCAAAAATTGTTTTTCAATGGGCCCACGAGGCTCAAAATACACGAAAATGTCTTTATACTTATTACTTCATACGCAAAATGTCTTCAACTTTTCATATAGATGTGTTCGATTCCATTCTGTAAAGAAATTCATTCTCTATATAGCTGCAAGTAGTTGAAACGAAGCGGGCGAAGCGAGCAGAGTTTAAACTGAGGGCGCTAGTGTGAAAGATCATGAAAAATTCTTTTTGTCTGTTTCGGGCAAACATAATACTCATCTTCAGGTGGATGGATTTCGATAAATTTTTTATTGCATGGCAAAAGTGGTGAGGATGTGCCCTTAGTTGACCCCGAAGATTCCAAAATTGACCATACAGGTACCACCCTTTCGTAGCCCATATCTCGCCACATGGACTTATCATCGGAAGACTTAGATCACCATGCAGGATCAGCTTATCGGATCTACAACTTTGGTGACCATGACATTTTTTTGTGCGACCGCTCCTTGGACCCCTGAGAGAGCGAATACGTTTTGTCAACCCTTTGCCTGAAATAGCGATTTTTCAAATTTCGGCATGTTGTTGCGGTTCTTACCTTACAGCTAGTGTGTACTATGTTATCAAGCAAATACGGTGGATTTGCTATTCAGAGTCCAGCTTGACTATATTATACTTTTTGTAGTCACAAACATATATATATATACAGACACGGACAAGAAAAGTGCATAAAAAACGAACGCAAACGAACATTGGAACGTTTGTTTATAGACGAATGTTGTTGGGTTCGTTTTTTGAGCATTTATTTCTGTCCGCAACTGTGTATATATAGGTCTTCAAGCATGCTGAATGCGATGTTCGGTTTCGCACGATTACTTCCTAAGTGTTGAGTCGTTTTTGATGTATTTATAGTCGACGACGTTCTAGGGTTTTTAACGGTTCCATGATTAGAGAGGTTTGGTATAGTGTATACATCAAACACAAAGCCTGTTATTAGTACTTGATGAAACCACGCTATCTCCATTTCACCCTCGCTTGCGAGTTACTGCTATTGTCATTATTTACGGTGCAGGGTTGGGTCAAAAAGGTTTTTTCAATAGGCCCATGGGACCCAAAATACATGATAATGATACTATCTCTTCAACCGCACGAGCTATATATTGTACTCATACTGTAGAGCAAATCATTCTCTATATAAGTCAAAATAGTGTGCTACAGTTGGCATCATTTAAGGTGCAGGGGTGATTTAAAAGGGGTTTACTTGGGCCCCTGAGACACAAAATACATGAAAATGGTAATATCTCTATGACTACTGTTTTTGTCTCATTTTGTAGAGCAATTCGTTCTCAATGTAGCTGTAAATGCTGTGTTCCTTTTGCCATTACATTACACTAAAAAGTTGGGCTATGAAAGATTGTTCACTGAGCCCACGGGACCGAAAATACGCGAAAATCGTATTATCGTTTCAACCGCTTCAGCTATGTAAGTGTGATTGATCCCATTTTGTCGAGTGATTCGCATTCTATTGCAAATTACGAACGCAATAATCGGTATATCTTCTCAATCATTCAAGCAACGTGGCTGATATTCTGTGGCCCATTTTGTCATTTAATACTCAATATAGATGTACATCTCTCTAAACTATATATTCGACACTCAAAATTCACCATAATTATTTGCGATAGGACAAGCTGCGAGTTACTTTGCTTTGCATTGAACATCACTGTTAATAATCGGTTTATTATGATTATCTGTTTTGATAATGGAATGTAGCATGATATTAAAGCAGTTACGAAAGAATTTTTTGGAACAGAAACATTAGATGATAGAGAAGGATGAGCCTGGTAAAAATATTATATGTTGTCGTAAAGAGTATTTCAGGATAGAATTGAACTTCGAGCTGGAATGCTGCCGAAAAGTGACATAGTGAGCCAGTCACGTTTTGACATACCATGATGTCCATATATCCATTGTCGATAAACAAATCAGTTTAGAAACGGTGATTGTATACCTAACAGGTGTTACGGAACTGTCATTGCATGATTTAAATCTCTAGTAGGAGTACTAAGCGCCTAGGTCGGCGAATTCTCACGTATTCAAGTTTATTTCAGTATTTGAAAACAACAAAGACAAAAAGAGCTTAATTCCAAATCCTGATGCGTAGACATGTATTAAACGCAAATTAACCACCCTACGGTTATAATTATTATTAGACGAATGTCTTAAAGCGGTTTTGGCATTGCACCTGTAGCGCTTGAACATAATCCAGAGTAGTAAAAGACACAACTAGAAGAACCATCTTTGCTACAATGTACTATCATCGGTGTTATATATTCATCTGCTTCATACAGCTGTGGGTTTGATGCAAAAATTACGTATTTTCACGAATTTAGCACTCTAAAAGCCGAACGGATGGTTGGGAAAATGGGACGAAGTTTTGTTTTTTCTCGATTTTATTCCGAAGGAGCGGCCAGCCGTTATAGTGACCACTCTATTTCGTCATTACGTTATTAAAAGGGCTTGTGTGATATTGTGCGTTTCGACTTGGAGCTGGATTTTTATTAACATTTCGTAGAACATGTCTATTATTTGTGAACAGCTGAAGTTATAGTCACAATTAGTGTTGGAGCTCCTGAAGTATATACAACGGTGACAAAACGAAACCAAGCCACCGCTTTTCGTGACCACTCTATTTCGTCATTACGTTATTAAAAGGGCTTGTGTGATATTGTGCGTTTCGATTTGGAGCTGGATTTTTATTAACATTTCGTAGAACATGTCTATTACTTGTGAACAGCTGAAGTTATAGTCACAATTAGTGTTGGAGCTCCTGAAGTATATATACAACGGTGACAAAACGAAACCAAGCCACCGCTTTTTGCCTATGTCTAAGGTTTCTAAACTAAGTTTGTTTCAAAATTATTTCTCGTGTATTTTGCAGGCAGAAGGCGTCGAACAAGATGTTTTAGTCCCTGGCGATCCTGAACGAGCTCATCTTGAACTAGTTGCTCAACTTGGCGGAATCCCATATCATCCGAATCAGGTTTCCCATGCGGTAAGCGATGTAAATACAATTACTTCTAATGTTCTATTGATGCGAGACAAGTAACTTCTCATTTGAGGATTTTTAAAAGAACGGCATGTTTGGAGTTTTGCGTTACGCATTTCCCTCACAATGTTTGTAATATAGAAATTGTGAGATGTGTACGCTCTGTGCTATGCTTCGGTTTGTATGTCACGTCTGTTTTCGGTTTTACTCATTTAATTTCTTGATTCGGATGAGCTTACATTGACCCAGCGGCTCTTGCGGAGAAAATTAATGCAAACTCCCTATCCGTTTCTGAGTTATAGTTTTATAGTAAAATGTTGTTCTCTTAAAACCAAGTAAAAACTATCTATATAATTAGTTTAGATAAAACATTATTGGATTTAGAAAAAATTGGCAACAAAGTGTAAATATTTTACTAAATATATTTCCACAGCAGAAGGCAGAGTTAATGGGCTATAAACATATATATGGCTCGATGAACCGTAACGCCATCGACCTTTGCGGGAAATCCCGACTCGAAGGATTCTTCCGTTGCGGAGTTTACTTTGAGTTCTCATATTTTGAATTAATGTATGAGTAAACTTAAGGTGCGCCGCCTACTATCCCCTTCGGGTAATAGCGATTAGTAATCGCGTGTTCGGTGTACCAACCATCCGTAATCTTACAAATGAACACAAATTGGCGTTTAGAGCAACGTTACAAAAATTGCTATCCTAATAACGACTATTCCTAAAACATCAACACTAACCGGTTAGTTACTGTTTGACATTTGAACTGGAAAATTAATATTTTGTTATCAAACTAAAATACACACTATAATAGTGTTTTGAAAGCTGCATAGTACATGTGATACTTGCGGTCTTTACGTATTGTCAATTGTAAAATAAATATGTTAGCGTAACAAGAAAGCAATACGTAACTGAACGAAGTAGGTTACAAAATA
>JASANE010023981.1:0-22043 GCA_030248225.1 Trileptium ribeirensis | reverse complement strand
ACCATGGAATTGCCGCAACCTAATCGTAATCCAGACGAGCGAGATTGGCAAAGGTTGCCAGCTCGCAAGTTAAGTCCAAACAACCGGGGCTTACATGGTTTATTGGTCAAAAACATGTTCTTTTGAACACAATTTCTTATAAATTTTAAAAATGACCATATAATTGAACAGAAACATTTAATCCCACCAAAACCGCCGTTCGAAACCGAATTTTGTTTGCAATACCCATGACTGCACCTTGATGATTGTTTGGAATTACCTGGCCTGTCCACAGTGGTGGGGACAACCCCCCCCCCCACTTTCCAAATCCCCCCATGTTCGTGAGATTTTCCCCCATGTCCGCCCCCCCTCTCGGTCGAAACCCCCATGTTCAACTAATTCCAAAAAATTTTTATGTCTGCAAATTTATGTTCTTTGTTTGCAAATTGTTTTTTAACATTAATTACCACTATTTATATGCTAAAATATTGTTTTTAGCTTTTAAGTTCACAGAAGTGAGTAACCGGAATTCCGGTTCCGGCGAAAATCGTGTTCCGGTTGCGGTTCCGGCAAAGGGCAAAAACCATACCGGAACCGGAATTCCGGTTTAAAATTTTTGTTTCAAATTTTCCACGTTTTTGCTTTATCCTGTAATCCAAACATATGTAATATATATATATATATATATATATATATATATATATATATGTATATATATATATATATATATATATATATATATACATATATAAAAATATATGATACAATCAGCTCCAATACGACCAAGCAAAAGAAAAGATTAACTAACCAATTTGCCGCGTAAAACGTAAGTAGGGCACATAATTTGAGCAGGAATTTTTCATAATAACCTGCAGGAGTTTGTTAAATCAAAGCCAGGTCGATGCTTGTAGCAGCTATTTTACACATTCAGAAGTTTGTTGGATACGTTTGAATTAAACCGGTCCAACTCGGTAACAGAGTATGGCTTACGCAGAAGTACTTATGGTATGCTTGGCTAACATAAATTGCGTCAGGCAATCGCCAGTGGACTTGTAAACTTGGTAAATCAGTCTAAATTGAAGTAAACTAACGTTATCTGCAACGCAGCTAGAAACTGCTTTCTTGGCAATGAACTGTATTTATTGAAACTGTGCGAGCAGCAGCACAGTGTGTCTCATTTATATCATTCTAATTAGAAAGTTATCATCATTATGATTTAACTGACTGGCACTGTTTGTCCAACGCTAGCCTAAACAGTGTCTCTGACCACTGATCAGAAAATTACCTTCTATCTATTATTTTCTCTTAGAATCATATAAACCAATAATTTTAAGTTTCCTACAGAAGAACATGTAACAAACGTATGTGTAGTAAAGGGAGGCGACTGGAGACAGAGCGAAAGTGTATATTCTACGCTCCAAGCTTTGTAAGCATATTCGATTTGACGCAGTATATGCAATGGTGTATAGTGGAAGGTATTTTTGCTCTGGCTGTCCAAAAATACAGATATTTGATCGATAAATAAACATTATTAGCTTCCTCAGTCTCTTTAAAGTTTCAGAAAGGCAATAATACCATCGCAAAACATTAAGTTTAATGTAAAAGTCATTTTTAATGCATTTTAAATCCACTATACCTTCATTTCTTCCATCATCTGTTTTACTATATATAAATTTCGAAGACCAGGTTCCGGTTCCGGATCCGGTTTAAATGGACGGTTCCGGTTGCTGGTTCCGGTTCCGGTAAATTTTGGTTCCGGTTATTCCCTGGTTCACAGTAGTAAAAATGCATGAAAATATGGAAATATTTTGTATTTTAAGCAAAATTTATCCCCCCACTTTAAATTTCCCCCGAGAATGAACATGGGGTCCCCCACCGAAGTTTGCCCCCACTTTTCGGAGGGCTGTGGACAGGCCAGGCTGGTCATCTTACAGGTATTATATTATACCTACACTAGATACTTACGGTATGTATGTATATATTGTTTAAGTAATACACCCACATAATCCTATGTAATATGCTTGTTTGGTTACGTACAAGGGCATATATAAGCGGTCATAGCAAGTTGTAAAATAGACCAGTCATGCTTAAAAATCAACACTCACGATTATAAATGACCAAACATTTTAAAAGTACAATTTTTGAAAAAATCCCTGGGCTTAATACATAATAAATTTAGGACAGAAATAGAAGTTTGTGGCATCTGAAGTTGGTTATTTGACTTTAGAAATTTTCAATAAAATAAGGAATGAAACAGAGCACCATTTTTAAAATCTACATAATCCCCGAATCCTCAAGATATAAGGTCAAACATTTCTATTCAAACTACGACATATTCCTCAACACATAACGCTATTTTCAAATATCTCCTAGTGGGCAAGATACAATCACTCACAAAAATAAGTGTGTAAAACCGAACGTAAACGCAAAAAACAAAATTTGTCATATTTTTGAACCATTATTCTGTGTTTGTTTATAAACCCGAAATTTTGAACACATTTCTGTCCGAGACTGTATTTTAACACAAAAAAATGAAATATTTTAAACTTTTGACGCAAGTACTTGTTCTCGTGCAACTCATTACAATTAATGCATTAACTTTAATTCTTTCGTATGCTTGTGTGCGTATTGCTATTGCACTCGTGTTGAGTTGCGCAATAAGGATCCGAGAAACTGTGTGGACGTAGCTCAGTGGCTAGCGGGAGTAACTCTAACGCAAATGGCTCGTTTTAAACAGTTTGTTTAATCATAGTCGAAATACAGTTAAACCGACCAAAACAGGACCAGCGTTGTTAAAAAGACGATAGGTAACGTTGGAATAGATGCATGAAAACATTTATCACCACGAAACGTACAGTACAGGTTTTTCTTATCTAATCTACTTTTCCAAATTACAACGTGTCGCACCAAAGGTCGATTTCAGAAATATGGATAATCCAAAAATCAACTGAATCTTAAAAAACAAAAATCTGCGACGCTCAAAAGAGCCAAACTTGGATGGGTTTTTCTGTTATAGTTTAGCTCAAAAAAATTCCACAAATTTTGACTTGCGCTCTTAGCCTTTCTTACTGCGACCCTGCTGCTGTCACTATGGCGCAGAATGAGGTTGAATAAAACGTTTCATAAAAACATCATAAATTCTTCCCTAGACCAGTTTGGCTTAACTACTAAATTCAGTGTATAGTTTAACTTCTGAGGCAAAAGTCGTTACGGTATAGGTAACTTAGCCTTCCATAGCTTCTTGCTTCACGGACAGTGTTAACCGTTACTCTCACTTAACTTCGGTTAAGTTATGAGTCCTGTCATATTTCACAGGCTTGGTGCTGCTTGTTTTATAGGCAAAACTGTCGCGATTGCTTCACAGACACACACTGGATATTACGGTAAATTTTTGCAAATGTCGACAGAATTATCCAAACCTGACTACTTTTCCTATGCCAGAGAGACAACCATACTTCCTTAGAAAACTCGCTCAACTTTTGCGAAAAGGAATACATACCCTTGGTAGACCGCAGGGAGTAACCGGAATTCCGGTTCCGGCGAAAATGGTGTTCCGGTTGCGGTTCGGCAAAGGGCAAAAACCATACCGGAACCGGAATTCCGGTTTAAAAATTTTTGTAAGAAATTTTCCACATTTTTGCTTCATCTGTGGTCTAAACATTATGTAACATATACACAATGATCAAATTCCAATACAACCAAGCAAAAGAAACCATTAACTCAGCAATTTACAGTGTGAAACGTAACTAGGACACATAATTTCAGCTGGAAATGTTATGTTAACCTGCAGGAGTTTGTCAACAAAACAAAGTCAGGTCAATGCTTGTAGCAGCTATTTTACACATTCAGAAGTCTGCGTGGTATATTAGATTTAAACCGGTCCAACTCGGTAACAGTTGATGGATTATACAGAAGTACTTATTTGTAAGCTTAGCTAACATAAATTGCCTCTTGCGCTTGCAAACTTTGTAAATCAGTCTACATTGAAGTAAAGTAACGTTATCTACAACGCAGCCTGAAACTGCCTCCTTGGCAATGAACTGTATTCCTTGAAACTGTGCGGGCAGTATAACAGTTGGTCTCATTTATAGCATTGTGATTAGAAGGTTATCATCATTATCATCTAACTGACGGACACTGGTTGCCCAACGCTAGCCTAAACAGTGTCTCTGATCACTGATCAGAAAATTATAGTAACACCTACTATTATTTTATCTTAGAACCATATAAACCAATAATGTCAAGCATCCTACAGAATAATATGTAACAAACGTATTTGTAGTAAAGGGACACGACTGGAAACAGAGCGAAAGTGTTTCTTCTACATAGCGAAAGTGTTTATTCTACGCTCCATGCGTTATAAGCACATTCATTTTGACGCAATATACGCAAGGATGTATAGTGGAAGGCATTCTTTGCTCTGGTCTGGCGTTCCAAAAACTGACATATTGATCGATAAATAAACATTATTTAGCTGCCTCAGTCTCTTTAAAGTTCCAGAAAGGCAATAATGACATCACAATACATTAAGTTTTTTGTAAAAGTTATTTTTAACACATTTTAAAGTCACTGTATCTGCATTTCTTCCTTCATGTGTTTTGCAATATAATATAGATTTCGAAGACCAGGTTCCTGTTCCGGATCCGGCTTAAATGAACGGTTCCGGATCCGGTTTAAATGAACTGTTCCGGTTGCTGGTTCCGATTATTCCCTGGTAGATCGATATGTACATCTATTGGCGGCTCCTAACTTTCCTAACTTGTGAACTTGTAACTTATTTTAACATCAAACTGACATCTGGATCTACGTATTCTCAGCTTTAACGAAGTTTCTTCACACACAATACACAACTGCCACGATGTGATGGTCATCGATAAGGCTGAAGACAGCCGAAAATCTCACAACCTACACAGCTTTAGAAATAATGTATTTTAGGTTTCCAACCGACCAGTAATCTGCGACGATCAAATGAACAGTCTTCGTCTCCTTAACCTAAGGCAAATATGGCATACAAATTGACCGCCTAAGCCAAAACATATTGATATAACGACAAAAACTCTTTCCAGGCGGTCACATTAAAACATATTATATATAAACAGTGTCATTATGGCATTCTCGAGTCAATGTTTTGTCGTTCCCTACCAGAAACATTTTGGACCGGGTCACGAAATGTAATGTTGGGATATCCGAATATACGGATTATAATGACGCCACGGATCATATCCCGATGGATAATCGTATCCGGATATTGTTGCCTGTCACAAATGAAGACATAGATCTACAGGCTTAATTTATTTTCAACAGAACAAAACTAATAAGCACTTGTACAGGATATTACGAAGCAGAAATTAAAAATCTGTCTACCTAAACCTGAAATTTTATTCTATTGTAAATTTTTCCCTAACTATGCAATTTTTAAAAGAAAACCTCTTTACTGCCGAACAACAATCTAAAACAAACCTTGTGATTTGATCGTTTTCAAAACCGACCCTGACGCTTTACCAAACTCGTTTAAACTCTTCGAAACTCCGTCCAATTCAGTCAGCTCCGCTTCCAGAGTTTCGTTGTATTTGATAAGCTGAGAATAAAAATTCTATCAAAGCTAACATATAATACCTATAAATGACACGTTTAGCTCCAAAAGACACTGTTGGTCAAATCAACACAATGATGGCACACATAACTCAACGTTGAGTGGGCGGAACGACTCGCGCGTAGCTTGTTGAGAAGCGTAAAATCTTCAACTATGCCACTTAGTGAGATGTGAAAACCTACTTTCTTTTCCCTCGAAATTTACCGAACAGAATGAGATTGGGCCGTGTGGAAAAGGGCATGATAAGAACATGCAATACATTGTATCTAAGCAAATGGTGCATATATATGAGCCAAATTAGGCTCATTTTCTAAAGTTTTGCATCGCTATTTACGAGACTGTACTGCTGCTCGCTATATCGCTTCTTAAAATGGAGTGTTTGGATAAAAAGGTATTTTTAAATAGACTCGAAAATATAAATTGTGATCCGACATGAGCGAGCAGAATAGTATCTTCAAAAACACTTCAGCTGTGTCGGTGAAATTGGCCCATCATAATTTTCATCAACTTGTCCTACAGAGATACAAACGTCGTACTGCTATTGTTATTATTTACACAGTAGTTTGGCTCAAAATAGGGTTCCGAATGGGTCCCTAAAACCTAAAATACAAGAAAACAATTAAACCGTCATAACCGCTCGTGCTATTCATGTTTTCTGTATATGATGTATTTTTAATAGTAATCATTACTACTATTACCAACGCTAAAAGGCTGTTTTATAACCTGAAAATATTTCTACGACAGTTAAAAGTATCAGGAAATATATATATAGCAGATAGAACAAAATTTTGATCCACCACTTTAAAATTTCCCCCGAAAATGACCACGTATACCCCTCATATTTTTTAACTAACCACGTTTTGGAAGACTTTGGACAGCCAAGGCTAGTGATTAAACAATACTCGAACGGAAAATACTATTTCGGACACGCTTTAAAGTAGTCGAACAGAAAAAATTATTTACGGCGTTCGAACAAAAATAACCGCAAATTTATTTAGTATAACATTTTTATCTATTTTTAAAATTCGACGATGTAGAACAGCTTGGTTTCTCCAAAGTGGATGTGGTATTTTTCGGGGCCCGATTGCAAAAAAACTTTATCGTCGGGTTGTGGCCAGCTTTCAGAATACCCGCCCCTCTGGTAACGTAAAAACATGACAAATTTTTTTATAAAATTCCCGTAATGAAGTTAAAATTTTCAAGCATTCCAGAAAAAATGTTCCAACCTCCATAGGGACGTCTTTGCACAATTTTTCGGTCTATTTATTAACAAATTTAGCGTTTTTCGCTTAAAAAATATCAAATTTTTAAATTTGGAAGATACCTACCCCAATTCTGCTCTTAGCAGTTCTGATCAAGGGACCTCTGACAAAATTTTCAGCAAATGTAGAAGTCAGAACATTAATTTATGCTGGAAAAATTTAAAAAACGTGAAACAGCTCCTGAACAAACACTAAATATCGTACGAAAAAGGCGACATATTTCTAACAGAGATTGGTAGAGCGTACAATGATCGCTATATACTTACTGTGGCAATCCGGTTTTTCGTCCGCTTAATATCTTCTTCCAGGCGATGTTCGTACAGCGCGGAATCCTTGGAAGCAGCTTCGAGATGCACTTGATCGGATTCAACAACGGTGCTTTGTGGAATTTTGAAAATTGATTCCCGAAGAAACTTCTAAATATTAATAATTCAAATATAGTACACAATAGCATAACAGTAGGAGCCCGTAAAGATATTATATCATAGACGTTCTCCGCGAAAAATATTTTGTATAAAAAGATAATTACATTTATACGACTACACATATAAAATACAACTACTGTTGTTAAGCGAAGTGAGTATGCGACCAGCCTACAATTTTCGCTACAGTTGACTGTCGCCTTACGATCGAACAAACAAAAACATAGAATTTCAAAATAAAATTTTGTTTTCCCACGACCAAGTTGCAAGCGAACAAAACAGACAGTAATAGCTACATCAGCTATATATTAAGGAAACAATGACGGAAATTTCAGCACTGCATAACTTATTAGGGTTGGCCACAAATTTGAGAAGATCTTGGTATATTTTAAGGGTATGCGACAGTATTCAGATGGAAACTACGACAACTACTACCAATATTTTCGTGGCTTACGCAATTTCGAATTCCTTTTTGGTTACATGTTAAAATGTGGATGAATGTGGAATCGCAAGCAGAACGCCTCAGCCATTTAGACCAGGTGTCACCAACGAGCCAGGACGGTTAACATTAGCTACGTAAGTTGTAGCAATTTTATCTCAATATATACTTATTTTAACAGAATCTGAAACAACGTGAGAGCAAACTAGTAATCATAATTACAAAGTGCTTCAACTTACGTCAATACTTACCTGGCCTACCCGCAGCCTTGCGAAAAGTGGGGCCTCCATTTTGATTCTAGGTGGAAGTTTCAAAGTGGGGGACGGACAAATTTTGTTAAGTTTTCATGTAATTTTACCGTCGTTCAAGTTCACGCTATGAATCGAAGTTTTAGCATTAGAAAGTGTTATAGCCGCGGACAAAAATAAGTGTATAAAAAGGAACGCGAAACGCGAGCGAACGTTGAAACGTTCGTTTACAATAAACGTAAGCGTAAGCGAATTTTATGTTTGTACACGAAAGTTTTCTTGTGTTCGTTTATATACGAGCGTAAACGCAAACGAACGTTGTTGCATTTGCTTTTTGTACATCTATTTTTGTCCCTGAGTTTAGGTAATTAATAAAAACATTTTGCCTACACAAAACATAAATTGACACAAAATTTTGGATACAGTTTCTGGCAACATGGGAAGTGGCGGGAGTGGGAGGCGGACATTGGGAAAATCTCACGAATAGGGCGGTTTTGGATAGTGGTATCTCATCCCCACTGTGGACATGCCAGCTTACTAAATACATCCTTATATGTGATATGCCTTCACCGTTTCTTAGGCTAAGAATACTGACATACTGATTAATTTTGTTAAACATAAGAAACTGTATGTTAAAATCAACAAAACCAGATTAAAAAAGGTACAACATGTGTAAAAGGTTAATACTTTGGCGTCGCCACTTGTAAGATCGCCCCAAAAGCAGAAAAGAACCAAAACGTTGCTAAACTTGAGGACCGTTGCAAATTTTGAGGACAATCCAATCACGAGGACATTTGAGGCTGTAGCCACTCTGCCCGTAATTTCTGCAATTTGGAGTTATGGGAGTCCCGGCATTTTTTCGCTGCAGTCTGGTAAGAATTTTCTTCGCCTATGCGAGTCCGCAGCAAAGATGTGTCCTGGCAAAATTTTCAACGAAAGTAGAACCCTCAACTATAGAATCATCATGTTTATTATATATTTTACAATACGTATTAATAATTAACAGGTAACGGTAACACGTTAAATCTACAGTTCCGGACACTCTTTGGCTTATATATAATTTCTTTCTAGTAATTCTACTTGGGCCATTTATGAAACGAAAACTTTTATCTCTAAACGAATGAATTACTCAATCATTTACGTATCATACGTATTAATAATTAACAGGTAACGGTAACACGTTAAATTTACAGTTCCGGATACTCTTTGGTTTATATATAATTTCTTTCTAGTAATTCTACTTGGGCCATTTATGAAACGAAAACTTTTATCTCTAAACGAATGAATTACTCAATCATTTACGTATCATACGTATTAATAATTAACAGGTAACGGTAACACGTTAAATTTACAGTTCCGGATACTCTTTGGTTTATATATAATTTCTTTCTAGTAATTCTACTTGGGCCATTTATGAAACGAAAACTTTTATCTCTAAACGAATGAATTACTCAATCATTTACGTATCATACGTATTAATAATTAACAGGTAACGGTAACACGTTAAATTTACAGTTCCGGATACTCTTTGGTTTATATATAATTTCTTTCTAGTAATTCTACTTGGGCCATTTATGAAACGAAAACTTTTATCTCTAAACGAATGAATTACTCAATCATTTTGGAACGTTGATTGTGTTTATAACTAAAAATAAACATATGTTGACAATAAATAACGCACAGGAAGAAAATTTTGCGCCCATTAGTTATATAAGGTGTTATCCGACGCGAAAGATGCACTTACGGGTCGTGACCCAATATTTGCCCAAAAATTATGTAATAGGCACTCTTTCCGAGTAGTTATATAATGCTGTTATCGGACGCGGAAGATGCACTTACGAATCGTGAGCCCGTTATTAAGTACAAAAATTATGAGGCAGGTCCTACTGTAATAGACAGGCTTTGATACACTAAATAATATTGAAATGCACAGCTGCATTAAATTATTAACTTACTCCGAGTTTGTCAAAATGAGAAAAGAAACGCGGCTCCAGTGTTTCTTTCAGCGTCTTCGCACTGCTATCAATTGTCGCTTGGTCAATCTCCGGATGCTGAAACTAGTGTCCGACACATAATTCACTGAACAGAACAACAGGAAAAGAACACTAGCAGCGGTTACAATGCTAACAATATACACCCATGCTACTCAGATATTTGCTTTCATGTGATAATTACTTCGTCACACACGTAAATAATAGATATGGGATTTTGCAGCCTTAGTTACAAAGCACTTACACAGAACAGAAATATACACAGTACTACGTTAAGCCACATTAATTGTGCCCCATATACGAAGAGCGGATATTATCCCGGAACAGAAGTCCCTACACAATATAATGATGCACGAAAGAACATTTCCGTCTAGGATTGCAATTATATTTTATATTACATTTTTATTTACATTATTTACATTTATAGTTATGATAAGAATTAATATATTTAGAGAAATAAGAATTAATATCTACATTTCACACCGAATATCTTTACTGACAATTTCATAAAAACACTTGCTGCAAGTGATAAACTGAACACGGTGCTCGTTTTAAGTTTGCTATTGCGTGGCGAGTATTAGCATACCGAAATCACTATGTGCGTCTGCTGGGTACATAAATTTCGTTTAAGGCTAGAAACTTATCTTTTAAATGCAAAATATGGTTACAGTAAACCCACACTCAAAATCTTCGGCACTTGCAGCAAGGTCTCACTCTTTTTCTCCATTTTTGAGACTTTATATTCAGACAAATACTGAGTATTTGAATATAAACTGCAGCCTGAACGACTCTACAAAAATAGCCAAAGCGGCAGGGAGTAACCGGAATTCCGGTTCCGGTTGCGGCGAAAATCGTGTTCCGGTTGCGGTTCCGGAAAAGGGCAAAAACCATACCGGAACCGGAATTCCGGTGTAAAAATTTTGTTTGAAATTTTCCACGTTTTTTGCTTCATCTGTTATCCAAACATACGTAATATATATTATACAATGATCAAGCTCCAATACAATCAAGCAAAAGAAAAGATTAACTAAGCAATTTGTCGGTTGAAACGTAAGTAGGGCACATAATTTCAGTAGGAATTTTTCATAATAACCTGCAGGAGTTTGTTAACAAATCAAAGCCAGGTCGATGCTTGTAGCAGCTATTTTAGACATTCAGAAGCCTATGGAGATACGTTTCAATTAAACTGGTCCAATTCGGTAACAGAGTAAGGCTTACGCAGAAGTACTTAGGGTATGCTTGGCTAACATAAATTGCGTCAAGCACCCGCCAGTGCGCTTGTAAACTTGGTAAATCAGTCTAAACTGAAGTAAACTAACGTTATCTGCAACGCAGCTAGAAACTGCTTTCTTCGCAAAGAAACTGTGCAAGCAGCATCACAGAGTGTCTCATTTATAGCATTCTGATTAGAAAGTTATCATCATTATCATCTAACTGACGGGCACTGTTTGTCCAACGCTAGCCTAAACAGTGTCCCTGACCACTGATCAGAAAACTACCTTCTATCTATTATTTTCTCTTAGAATCATATAAACCAATTATTTCAAGTTTCCTACAGATTAACATGTAACAAACGTATGTGTAGTAAAGGAAGGCGACTGGAGACAGAGCGAAAGTGTGTATTCTACGCTGCAAGCTTTGTAAGCACATTCGATTTGAAGCAGTATACGCAATGGTGTATAGTGGAGGGCATTTTTTGCTCTGGGCGTCAAAATACCGACATATTGATTAATAAATAAACATTAGCTTCCTCACTCTCTTTAAAGTTTCAGAAAGGCAATAATACCATCGCAATACATTAAGTTTAATACAAAAGTTATTTTTAATGCACTTTAAATCCACAATACCTCAATTTCTTCCTTCATCTGTTTTACTATAATTATAGAAATTTCGAAGACCAAGTTCCGGTTCCGGATCCGGTTTAAATGGACGGTTCCGGCTGCTGGTTCTGGTTCCGGCAAATTTCGGTTCCGGTTATTCCCTGCAAAGCGGTTATTGCTATATGACTGTTTTGGTGTATTTTGGATCTCACGGTCACATTCAAAAACTCAGTCCTTTGACGGAGTCCTGCAATGTAAATAATAACAATAGTGCAGCTATGTAGAGGATGAATTGACTTACGAAATGAGACCAATAACACGCCTTTCGCTAGAGTGTTTGCATAGATTCTGTCATTTTCGTGTATTTTGAGTCTCGTGGGTCCATTCAAAAGCACATTCTTACCCGATCCTGCCGATTAAATAAAAACAACAGCACCACACTATATATATAAGCTACATAGAAGATAAATTGATCTACAAAGTGAGAGCTACAACTTTATTGGTTATGGAAATATGGTTATTTTCGTATATTTCAAGTCTTATGAGGCTCATTTTAAAACATATTTTTACATAATCCCTGTAATAAAACGTCCTGTACGGCTACAGGAAGCTTCGCCTGCTTTACAAAATCAGCCCTAGATCTCAGTCGGTTATCGAGATATGGCCTCTTTGGTGAGTTTATGGCCTCATCGGCCAGCTTAAAATGACTCTCCTTTACGGACGGAATAAGTTAGAATCCATTTTCGAGCCTGAAGGGCACTAATAGATAGTTATAACGTATGTGGTCCTAGGGGTATTTAGTACCATAGCAGATTACACACAAACTACTTCAATTTCCACACAAATACTCCAATGAGACTTCCAATGCTGTTTCCTTAACTTATTCCTAAGACCTTAATGTGTCATGACTTATAACACAATTTTTATTTTAACCGCATGATTTTTATCGAAAGTAATATTGCGGTTAACCGCTGAAATCCACAAATAGAATTTTTGCAAAATATAGTTTTTTTGCTACCACAGGAGTATTTTACCAAACGAAGCAATAAATTTGTCATAGAGAAATGAACCAGAGGATCACAAAACTTTGCGTGCGGCCACGAGTTACGATCACCCGATTTCCGCAGGAAAACCGAATGAACAACGTTGTCCCCACTCGAGCACCAATTTGGATAGCCATCGAGTTTAGAACTAAACGAAAAGTGAATTACTTGCTTCATCAACGCATCGTTGACTTCATCCAGACATGATAGCATTACGTCCAACGACTGATTGTACACTAAAACAATAAAAATTGAAACATGAAAGTGCGAAATATATATTTATACAGACATATTCAATTGAAATCAATAAGACTGTAATTTGGGAAGAATTTATAATGTAAATATCGCTAAACACACATGAAATCCTACGTGAAATTATTATTGTTTTAACGAATGTTTCCAAAATGTTTACAACAATTTTGACTAATCGTTCAGAATACGATTCATTTGTTCTAGCTTAAAAAATTACTGTAATTTTTGTTAAATTCTGGAAAATGTGAAATTTTTATACTTTTCCGGTTACAGCTGGTCTCAGAGCAAAAATGTTCCCAAAAATTAAAAAACACCATATGTAGAGAGTCTGGCTGTGAGTGCACAAACATTTTGAGCAACACAAGTAATACCGGACTTTAAATATGTTAACGATGAAAAAACGATAAAAAAAGAAACAAAGGAAAATAGAAAAAATACAAACGTCAATGATGGTCAGTACAACGATCTATATGGGCCTTGAAATTTGACATTGAAATGTCAGCAGCCATAATAGAAAATTTTTCGACCCACCCCGTGATTTTCAGCAAGATTTCCTTTTCCTAGTGTTATGAGACTTGTGTTGTCTCAATTAGCCAGCGTTATACTCATGTAATTTTTCTCAGAAACTATAGTATTTTATATGGATGTTTTGTTGTGCCACTATATGTAGCTCCGAAATAGTGAGTTAATACGGAATATACGGTTTCTGAAATTTTGGTAGCTTGGCGTATGTCTTAGAAATCTGATATATATTTAGTTACTATATGTGTTAGTCTGAATTACAATATATGGTAAGACTTTCCAGGGTATAGGGTAATATTTCAGTCTGCCAAAATTTGCAAGGCATTTTGCGCCATCAAACCACATAGTAGCGAAGATTATTAAGAAATCGTTTCCAAAATTAAATTTGGTACTTAGAGCTACTATCTAATTCCTTAATATGTGAAGCAGTAACATCTCAATAAACATAGCATAAGATGCGCTTTAATAGACTTGGACTATGGCTGGGCAAAATATTTTCAGTGGGCTGAAATTAAATTTTTTACCTGGTCGGTGGGAAGGAAATGGGATAGAACTGCGATCCAGTACGATCCGACAAATTTCCTCAAGTTGCATAACTAACAAATGTATTTAGGGTGGTTTCTAATTAACTAAGACTCGAAGACGGTCAAATGCAGTTCCAAACTTTGGTCTAAGCAAACACCGAAACCGCAGTGCCGAAACTGTGTACAAATAGCAAAAATTAGGCAAAAATATGCGTAAAATTGAAATTTCACCCAACCCCCACTTGATATTTTACCGGAGAATGAGCATGGAGCACCAACATGGAAATCTCCAACTTTTTCGGCAAGTGGAGAGACTACCCAGGTACCCCTGAAATAAAACAGATGCCTCCGGAGTGTATCATAATGCCAGAATTTTTGTCTGCGCCACGTACAATGCTCTGTGGCAAATTCTTTGCCCCCCATGTGAGGTAAAAAAGCTGACAAATGTTTTTTATAAAATTCCAATCAAACACTAAAAATTTCGTAAATTATGTAAAAATTCATAAACCCCTGGATCAGCATGGGGGAGTGTGCCTCTACTTCATACCCATTGGCAAAAAATTTTCTGCGTTTTGCTGCGTTGTAACAATATCCTCCTATAGAATTTTCTTGCATGAGACGTTTTGTTGTAAGCTTTTCAAAAACTTCTGAAGACAGCAATCTATGGCAGACTTACGTGTGTCAGTAAAGCTGTTGGGTGTAAATCCGAAAAATTGCATGTCGTATTCCATTTGACTGAGAGCGGCGACATTTGAAAGCAGTGCAGCATCATCCCTTTCCGGTTCCTTAGCGGCAGCTTCTGACGACATCAGCAAATAGTTGTCGCGCCTTTTGCATTAATACATATACGCTAAAAACGATACATAAACGTACCAAAAAAGAAAAATTTGTTAACAAATACAAAGCAATATGGGAATGAAAAAACATGGGAGGAACCTTGGATATAGCAACAAATTTCGCCTATTTAGCTTGCGACTCGAACTTGTGAATTACTGCAGAAATAGGACTGTTCATTTCTTGATAACGCCAAATTAGCAACTCATTAAGCTGGGTCAGCATTATAACAGTAGCTCGCGCAACGAGGGAAAACCCCAGCAACGAGTGGGCTTAGTCTGTGCTTACTGTCTATTTTGAGGTTCCAAATTGAGTTTAGTAATCTCTTTACAGTCATAAAAACAGAATAATAGGCCAGTAACATATAATTTAAGCGCAACACTACGGGAATTTTCATCACATCAAAAATATAGTATATACCTTGATTTCTTTTTCCTCAACCAATTTGTATCTCGAAAGCGACTTACTGTGCAGTAAGAAAGGGAAACCTTCTTTGGCAGAGTATCTGCGTTGAAATTCATAGGTAGGTCGTTGCTTCAAAATTCACCCTAGATCAATTTTTCAAGTCGCTATTTTTTGCATCCTTTTCTGTACTAAGCACCTATACTAACATCAGATCAAAACCGTTGAGTTAACCAAAGTAAACAACTGAATTTAGGACATCAGAACCCATTTGGTATGGGCTAGGCAATAGCACGGGTCATGCAGAATAAGGTAGAATATATTTGTTAGCAAAATAGGAAATGCCCATGGACTAAATGAACTATTAATAAATACACATTATCAACTTCTATTACTTAACCCTATTAAAATTTTCAACGGAACAATGTTGATAAAGTTTAATATGACCTACACCCAATTTTTAATTTGAAGTTGTTATAATTTAACGTTGGATATATAAATTTTCCGACTAAGGCCGGGCCTTCAACTAAGCCTAAGCCTAAGCCTTTAGACTAAGTTTAAACCTAAGCCTTTGACTAACCTAGGTCCTCGACTGGGCTCAAGCCTCAAGCAGACTCCGCCCTCCAGAACCCATGGGCTAAGGCTGTTCTCCACTTCAACCTAATCATGATATGACAAATGCCAAAAATTCATGCATTAAACCATAAAGTCATCCAAAATATAGTTTTAATTGCATTGCCAGTATCCGCTCCATATGTCGTTACCTGACTACCTAGATCATACCATACACATTCAATAGGTTAATGGGAATCTCTATTTCATGTCCAAACTGGAACAATGGGTCCATCAATAAAGACATTGAAGATGTAAAAAACCAAATCCACATTTTTAAAAAAATTAACCCCCTGAAATTGGCCCCTTGCTAAAACCTAAGATATGGAGCCCTGAAACCTTCTCCCAATTGGAAAGAGCGGGAAAAATTACCACCGGCTGAGGAGAAGATATTAAAGACAAAGTTTGGGAAAAAATTGCCAGAAAAACTTCCATATCCCCCAAAAATCCGAAAATAAAAGAATGTTGAATCAGCATATCGGAGGTTATACCTGAAAAGAGGTAACCCTGATCTCGAAGAGATCGGTTTTGGGGGTGAGAGATGATTGGGGGTCCAGAGACTATGTGGGCTATACCTGAAAAGATGGTGGGCCCCTTCCCTGATTCCCCCCCCCCCAACCCAAGGAGGGCCCGATACATAATGCCCTATATTTCGCGATGCGGCGTGATCCTTGCTTGGCTCTATTGCTGGAGTGCCAGATAATTGGGCAACAGACACGTATAGTAAAGCTTTGTTACAAAGTGTTAAGATGTTAATGCACTGATATCACATCCGTGTGCTTTGCGGCACTATTCCTGATTATCGTATTATAATCCTAGTACCGTTCTTCTAGCTCGTGATGAAAAGCCTGGCACTATTTTTAGTACCGTATAATTTTTATCTCACGATTGCCTTTAGGTGAAATGTCAATAGCAATTGGGCGCTCGTACCCAACATTAGTACTATTCTTTAGTATTAGATTATTTTTAGTTCACTCTTATACTCATCCGACAATGCTTACGCAGTTCAACACTAGGCTTTTGCACAGTCTGACACCAGGTTAATGCATGGTCTGACCCTTAGCTCTTGCACAGTCTGACGTATAACTTTCGCACAGTCTGACTTCGACTTGTCCTAGTGTGACTCGGCCACTCGTTTCACTTCAGCCATTGATTTCAATATACTCGACGATCCCTATTTAATATTTTAGATTTAGGTTAAGTTACAGCTGCCTAGCACTTGGCCTAGACCTTACCCCTAAGTTATAACAGCTAGTATTTAAGACTTGAACCATGGTGGTTAGGATTTAGGTTATCTGTTACTCTATTAAAGCACTTGTGGGTTGGTACAGTACAACCGGACGGCTGGCATTTTTTAACATTCTTACTGGTGGCTTTGGTTATCAACTAACTGAATCAAGAGTGAGTAGAGCTAGTCACGTCGCAGCGTTCGAAGGAATAGCATCACTTCGAAAGGAATAGGTATACGCAAAAAACGCGGAAAAGCTCGTTCCACACCGGCATACTACACCTCGGACCGCACATTCTTCAGTGACGAATCCCGCCCCCCCTTAATCTCCAGTAGCCGTCAAAAAGTAACCCACAACTCCTACCCCCATTCTAACATAAAAATATAATAATAATATATATTTGGAGTTGTGTGCACGTGCTAACCATTGTGCAACGGATACCGGTGACTATCTATACGCTAGTTCGTCATCAGAAGATGGGCGTAAGTGTCGAGAAGAGGAGCTCATTGTGTTTAAGACAGTGGATCGTATTTGTATTGCCCTTCGTCCTATCAGTGCGCCTGTTTATGCCTTATTGTTTGATGGCCCGTTAACAAAATACGCACCAATAATTCGTTTATTTAAAAATTATATAGCAACAAAATATTGTTCGTAAGATGCACCTGCCAGTCAACCGTTTCCGGCGTATTAATCCAGTATAGTAAAGCGCTAGTCGGACAACAATGCACACCTGCTGAAAAATTATATATATAGCAAACATACGGCCTTCGTTTCTAAGTATGCTATCTAGGGTCAGCAGCGATGCGGCTCGCCTAAAGATAAACACCAGCAGCTGCTTTCCTTGTAAACTAATACAGTGAGATTAAATTAGAAATAGCACTGCCAACCAAATCACAAAGCACATGGTGATGGCGATTGGGGCGATGATGTGTCAAATTCCAATAAAAATCAGTCATAATTTTGAGCGATGTGTACAATTGTGCGCAATTTCTAATGCCATGTGTACAATGAGTAATGGTTATTATCCGCTTCCGACCTCGATTTACGCCATTTTGGGACTAGCTTTTGCGTTTCACAGTGTTCAAAAGGGAGTAATTTGGATTCATGTGTAGCTATTGCATTAAGTCTTGCGGTGTTTACACGTCTACTTTATGTCTCGCGTGTATTATCGAATCTGTAGTTGTGGTGGCCTTTTTGCTTCGCATTACTTTTCGTAAATGATCAAACATCTGGTATATGAACCATGTGTTAAATTCAAATGTCTTTCTTCGAACACAGAGCAAATTAAGATAATTTCGATGAAAGTCCTAACATCGAACATGTGCAAACGAGTATGAAGGGCTCGACGGATTTGACAAATCAAAATCTAATTTCAACCGCAAAATAAATGAAGATGTTTCGATCTGAGTTCGGCTGTCCATGCGTACACGAATGTGGCAGGTACACCAGGCTCGACAATTGAATTTGTTAATTTATTGGAAATCATTTCGGTCACAACGAAGCCATCGATAAGCCAAGACGTGATGGTAGGAACTTGGTATTCGGCCATTCGTTTCTGACTGGGTTTAGGTACAGGTCCAAGTGCTGGTTTGAGTCATGCGCCCAACGAGGGTAACTCGATACAGTACATAGTGACAGTGATAATTGTTATCTAGAGTCATGCGCAAATCTGCTATCCGTCAAATTGTTATTTTCTGTTGAGGTGTGCGCGTGTTAATACGCAAAAGATCACTACCAACAATAAATAGATTCAAATATCTGTCAGGTCAACGTAAGCTTCGGGAATCGCGAACTAAAATGTCCGTTAGATTCTAACGCCGTGTTTAATTTTATAACGCTAATTTGTTAACACTGCAACAGCAGCAGATCACTGACATAATACGGTTCGTTCCATCTAGTACGTGCCAAAGGCATGTATCAGTGGTATCGCAAGGTCACCAAGAGATTCCCTCCTCGTCACAGGTAATGATTAGGACAGAAACGGAAATTTGGAATCTTAAGCCATATGCCCTAGTAAACCCGCCGGCAGCCTCCTAAGCTCCAGCGGCGACTCCAACTTCTATCGGTTGTTATTGCAAAGCAGCCGATTTTGCATAACCAAGCTGCGTCTGCTAAAACGAGATTTGTCGGCAAAGTCGAAAACTATTTGACAGTCGTAGGACAAGATAAGCATGACACACTGTAAGACTTTGAGCTTTTTGTTCTGAAAATTTAAAGCTGCAAATTTGCAAATCAATTATATAAAGTCTAAGAGGTAATGCAAACACGGCAAATAGTCACAGATTATGTTGATGACCTGAAGTATGCCCGTTAGGTCAAGTTGCTTATCTCTGTCTGACGTCGTGTTGCAGAGTCTAAATTCAAAATAAAACTCCGCAGTCGGCTTACGTTCGATCGACTGCTAGTCGGCAAACGTTCCAGTCCAGATCATGTGCTATATTTGTGTTATATAGTATAATCCGGGCCCGAATTGGAGCTTGCCTTGGTGAAAGTTTCATAGTAGGTCGTTGCGACGTCTTGGAGCTTCATCCAATCTTCTATGAAATTACCTTGCATGTATTCGCACTAGAATAGGTCCAATGTTGTTGAATGGGCGTTTAAACCACCTGTTATGACGGTGCTTCGTGTAAGTGGGATACAGGCCTGGTCGAAATTATCTGTTCGTTGGTTTGCTTCCACATTCGCATTTGGCGGTAAATAGAAGTTGATAATGTGTATTTATTAATAGTTCATTTAGTCCATGGGCATTTCCGATTTTGCTAACAAATATATTCTACCTTATTCTGCATGACCCGTGCTATTGCCTAGCCCATACCAAATGGGTTCTGATGTCCTAAATTCAGTTGTTTACTTCTCGTTAACTGAACGGTTTTTGATCTGATGTTAGTATAGGTGCTTAGTACAGTAAAGGATGCAAAAAATAGCGACTTGAAATATTGATCTAGGGTGAATTTTGAAGCAACGACCTACCTATGAATTTCAACGCAGATACTCTGCCAAAGAAGGTTTCCCTTTCTTACTGCACAGTAAGTCGCTTTCGAGATACAAATTGGTTGAGGAAAAAGAAATCAAGGTATATACTATATTTTTGACATGTGATGAAAATTCCCGTAGTGTTGCGCTTAAATTATATGTTACTGGCCTATTATTCTGTTTTTATGACTGTAAAGAGATTACTAAACTCAATTTGGAACCTCAAAATAGACAGTAAGCACAGACTAAGCCCACTCGTTGCTGGGGTTTTCCCTCGTTGCGCGAGCTACTGTTATAATGCTGACCCAGCTTAATGAGTTGCTAATTTGGCGTTATCAAGAAATGAACAGTCCTATTTCTGCAGTAATTCACAAGTTCGAGTCGCAAGCTAAATAGGCGAAATTTGTTGCTATATCCAAGGTTCCTCCCATGTTTTTTCATTCCCATATTGCTTTGTATTTGTTAACAAATTTTTCTTTTTTGGTACGTTTATGTATCGTTTTTAGCGTATATGTATTAATGCAAAAGGCGCGACAACTATTTGCTGATGTCGTCAGAAGCTGCCGCTAAGGAACCGGAAAGGGATGATGCTGCACTGCTTTCAAATGTCGCCGCTCTCAGTCAAATGGAATACGACATGCAATTTTTCGGATTTACACCCAACAGCTTTACTGACACACGTAAGTCTGCCATAGATTGCTGTCTTCAGAAGTTTTTGAAAAGCTTACAACAAAACGTCTCATGCAAGAAAATTCTATAGGAGGATATTGTTACAACGCAGCAAAACGCAGAAAATTTTTTGCCAATGGGTATAGAGTAGAGGCACACTCCCCATGCTGATCCAGGGGTTTATGAATTTTTACATAATCTACGAAATTTTTAGTGTTTGATTGGAATTTTATAAAAAACATTTTGTCAGCTTTTTTACCTCACATGCGGCGGGCAAAGAGGTTGCCACAAGAGGAGCATTTGCTAGTAGCGCAGGACAGAAAATTCTGGCATTATGATACACTCCCGGAGGCATCTGTTTTTATTCACAGGGGTACCTGGGTAGGGGAAAATCTCTCCACTTGCGAAAAAGTTGTGAAGATTTCTTCATGTTTGGTGCTCCATGCTCATTCTCCGGTAAAATATCAAGTTGGGGGTTGTCGGTGAAATTTCAATTTTACGCATATTTTGCCTAATTTTTGCTATTTGTACACAGTTTCGGCGACTGACTCCGGTCTTCGCTCAGACCAAAAGTTTGGAACTGCATTTGACCGTCTTCGAGTCTTTTAGTTAATATTAGAAACCACGCCTAAATATTAGTTGTTAGTTATGCAACTTAAGAGAAAATTTGTCTGATCGTATTCGATCACAGTTTTATCCCCAGTTTGCTTTTTCCACCCGACCAGGTAAAGATTTAATTTAGCCCACTGAAATCTTTTGCCAGCCATGGTGCAAGTGTTTTAAGTGCATCTTCTGTTATGTTTATTGAATGTACTGCTTCGTCTGGAATTAGATCGTCGCTCATTAAATTTAATTTTGGAAAGCAACATTAATAATCTTCGCTACTATGTGGTTTGATGGCGCGATACCTCAAATTTTGGCAGACTGAAATCTTACCTATACCCTGGAAAGTCTTCCATATATTAATTCAGACTAACACATATAGTAACTATAAATATATATCAGATTTCTCAAGACATACGCCAACTTTACAAAATTTCAAAACCATCTGTCCGTATTAACTCGCTATTTCGGAGCTAGTATCGTGGCACAACGGAACATGGATATCTCTATAGTTTTATTGAGAAAATTTACATGGGTTATAACGCTGGCTAATTAGAACAACACAAGATTCTCATAAGCACTAGAAGGAAATCTTGCTGAAAATCACGGGTGGGTCGAAAAATTTT
>JASANE010023980.1:0-45408 GCA_030248225.1 Trileptium ribeirensis | reverse complement strand
GATTTAACAAAAGTGTTCCTCTGTATTACGCTGCGAAATTATGTTATAATATATAACAAAGTTCAACGTTGAGAAGGGAGAACGTACAATAGGCAATAATACAAATACCTTCAACATTTTTATATTTTCACATAAACAAAAAATAAAATTGTGTGTTATTTATCTATTCTATCTCTATAGCGTTTGTGACAATATAACCAACGCATTGTTCCAAATAGCGCATTTCGATGTAAAATAATGGTAATGGTAATTCCAGCTTTATTACTTCACATCTATTTAGTAATTTTTTATTAAATATAATCCAAGCTTTAGTAAATGTTTACGAAGGCCATTGGTAGTTTTTCAACATCTGGATTTAGGGCGTTTAACCCTTTGATGCCCGAATTAATTTGAGCATCGTGGAATGTTTGACAAACTCAAGCCTGCGCCAGGGATCGAACCCGAAACGTACGATTGAAACTTGTGTACACAAACCACTGAACTGTCTGAGAGCTGTTGCTCGGTTCTTTAAAGAACCTCACAATGCGAGCGAATAACAACGCACGTTCAAACGTACGATACACGACAAACTCAGTTAACACAACGAGTCGCAATGTGCGTTTGGTCCATTTGGACCTTACGGGCATGAGAGGGTTAAACATCTGCTTTTGACTCACCTATATTATTTGTCGCAAACCTGAAGAACACGCAAAACGGTAATATCAGATTCGGATTCGAACTAGCAGACCAAAATTCTACAAATCAACCGTCAAATCAATCTTGCATAGTACATGAAATTTTTAACCTATAGTCTCGCATCGTAAGATGTTGAATGATCGGCGCAAATTCGTCCTTAATATTGGCGAGCCAATACTACTATGGGGAGGGCAACAGATCATGGGAGGTGGAACCCTCCTTCCCTTCCCCGGGATTTGTGTCTATGCATTAAAATGAATGATATGCTGAAAGATGATTGAACTATAGTCCCCGAGACTAAAAATTCGATAATATTGGTATACACCAACATGTTATGTTAAATTTAATAATATACATACATGCTCATAGGGAGAGAGGAGAGATTATCCGCCAATTACGCTCGAAGCCCCTCCCCCATCAGGGCTTCGCCGATACCTCTTAAGCTCCGCACCCCCAGCTTGCCGTTGCGCGGTAAATTTTGCCAAAAATAAGAAAAAAAGGGGAAATTGGCAAAAGTTAAGCGAAACTGCCAAAAATTTAGTAAAATTGGCAAAAGTCGTGGGTATAGTGGCAAAAGTCGTGGGTAAATTAACAAAAAAGCGGGGAAAACCTTGACCAATTTTGAATCTCAAAAAAATTTAAAAATATATCCCCACATGACCTTCCTCCCTCCCCTCGCCGACCGGCAGATATGTTTGGAGACAAATCACCCCTCGCCTGGAGCACCCGCAATCCTCCTGAGACCTCTGAGCACGCCCAGGTATGAGCAATATGGCCTCTCTGGGTAGGGAATATTATCAGCTGCACCACTTCTTTAAGTAGAATACAATGTGATAGTCTGACGTTGTAACGAAAAAAGATGCAAGAATCGAATCATATCTTAAATGATTTCTGCGAAGTTACAGTAGAAACCGGTAAACCTTTAATATTGGGTAAAATAGAGTTTGCTATTCTAGAATTCTATTTAGATTGTTTTGACAAAAGCAAGTTGTTAGTGCTGAGTAGAATTAATTGTGCGCGCCAGCATTATAATTCTACACAAAATGTAGCTTGTAATAAAAACTTGGAGCACACATAGATGAATTAAAGCTAATTTTGTTTGAGCACTGTATTATTGTATCTAGTATTAGTCCATTGATTGCTATAGTCATCACTATTTGCAGTTGGTGCATCAGTTAGCACCTATTGAACAACTGCTTCATCAATGGTAGTTAATTAAACAGTTAAGTTTTGTCTGAAAAAATATTCCAAATATGTTTAGTGTAGTGGTGGAGATACTGTACCAAAGACAATGTCGCGAAAAATATGGAGAACCATATCCATGTGTACTAAAAATCGTTATCACTATTAAGCAATGTAAGCAATCATAAAGGAACTAGACTTACTGTCTGTTCAGCAAATATTGGACCAAACAGAATCCGTTAACGAAGATTTCAAATGCTGGAGTTAACAGAATTTTATGTGTAATCCTGACAGGCACAGCAAAATATGAAATGGTATGCCGTTTTCAAAACCTGTCCAACTTAAAACGCATAACATTTTTTATAGAAAAAATGGCTCCATCTTGAGTACTAATCAAATGATATAAATTTACCTGTTTGAATCTGTGAAAGTCAGGTCCATAAGTTGCTGGTTCAGCGATACTGCTGTATGATTGATTGGATTGACAAAGTGGTCGATCATTAACTGCAAGCGGGCTGCGGCTTTTCAATTCAACTGACGAACGCTTTGATGCGGTGAAATGACGCCGGTCCTAAAACTTCAGAAGCCATGAATGAAATCTTGAAAATTTCAATTGAAAATTTAAAATTTTTAATGTGTCACAAAAACAATATCCGGCTGTAACCTGGTGAGTAATAGTAATACTTTACTCCCACGATGTTAAAAACTTGACAGATAATCAGTAATTTAATTATAGCGGCATGTAAATAAAGTCGGATCTACCGTGTTCAGATTTCACTAATTCATATTTCCGAATCCACGGGGTTATCCTTTGCTGATGTCAGTCCCTAAGGATTTTGTAAGCTGAAAGTTTAAATACAAATATAAATTTATGTAGCTAGGTGCACAATGACAGAATTTTTTGGCATTTTTCACAGTTTGCGTAGCAACCCTTTACGAATCGACTAACGCCGGCAAGCAATATAAAGTTACGCGGACAAGTGGAAGCCTGACATCAAAACTGATAGATAAACTGGAAGATGTAACAAACCTCCCGTCCTTAGATTTGTTTACTTATAGCTCTTATCATGTAACGCACTGCTATGGAAAACCAGAATAAGAAAGAAGTCGGGATTTTTATTAAAAAAACATTACAGTGGATTACATTGAGTACAAACTATGTTGGAACTTGAAATTTTATTACAAATTTTTAACCAGTTGCTTGTTGAAAGTTTACTTACTTTTAAAGTAGCGATACAAAGTCGAAAATGCAATAATATTAATTAGGCCATATTGTACTTCAAAAATAATTTTTACTTCAAAAATGACCTCAATTATGTTATTTAATCATTTTTCTCTAGCCCTTTCTATATCACCACTGTTTTTTGGTACTTCGAGGGGCCCATTGATGCAAAATGATCATGATCGCGAAATGATGCAACATGTACAGAATCAATGTAGAAATTACAAATCCCAAAGACACCATGACCTCTGTGGCATTGTTTTAACATCTAGTCAGTTAGTGTACTTATACGAATATCTATGTGAATTTATCAACAAACCAGAACGACGATTTCAATTTTAATAAAAAAATATAAATAAACGCCTAAATTTTAATCCCACACTTGTGTTGACAATAAACCGACATCAACGACGACTGAGATGAAATCAAGACTAAAGAATTTTCGCAATATAAAGACATAAGAATTTGGTATGAGAGTATGACACTCGATCACGATGATGTGGTCGTTTTACGGCTTCCAATGATACCCTAAGCAGGTTCTTTGCACTATAGTCTACTCCCAAGCTCCTTGGGTAATAGATGCTATCGTAATAACAATAACCAATAAGATTCGAGTAGGAGTAGCAATTACTGGTGTCTGCTACTACTGTCTTAATGCGACTGCTTGTTTGGCGACCCGATGGCTGTTACCCCCCCAGAAACCATATAGCTGTAGCCTGAAGCCCTCGAAAAACCTTCAGGGTACCCCTGAAATCCTGGTGGCATGAACAAAAAACTACCACATTATCGTATAACGGAAAGTACTTGTGTATGATCGAGTGTCATACACTCTTCCTAATTTTTTACTATGAACTCTTGATTTTAGTTACTGCACCATTCTATGGTGTAGTTCCGAGTTTTCATACATAAGCGCTCGGCTCCACAGCAGATTGTTGTATATACAAAAACTTCAGGCAAAACACATGACTATGACACAGTGTTTGGGCGCACCATCATTTGTATCACCACTGTCAGCTTGAGATATTGGTTTAGCATTTTCTCACTCTGCGCATTTTATTAATCGATGAACGAAACGATACAGATGATTGTTCGGCTGCTAAAGACCCAATATTTAAATCTGACCGCCGTAGCCCGACCAAATCAAAATGGTGTACGAAAAATGACTCATATTTCTACAGGCACTGAAAATCCGAAACATTTAGCACTCCGCTCGCATGCTATTCAGCGCAATAAGTATTAAATTCACGACGTTACATACTGTTATTTACACCTAAATTCAACTTCGGTTACTGTAAGGTTTTGAACTGAATATAACAATATACACTCATGTTAAGTTCCATCGCCCTTCAACTGTGGGGGAAACTCGACACAGGTAATATAGGGCAAAAATTTGAAGTTTACCTGTGAGCCCAAGTTAAGCTTGGCCCTATATTAGGCTTAGGTTTTGTCTTAGCCGTAACCTAAAGCTCAGCCATAGGCTTAGGCTTAGTCTTAGTATTAGGGAGACAAAACATTAATAGATTATTGGAAGGTAAAAACTTGGCAGGATACCCCAGTGGGGCAACTTGACATGATATGAGCATTGCTGCTCAAAACGCAGTCATAGCAGCGTCATTAGCTCAGAGATCGTCATACGCAGATGTGATAATTTTATATTTTTTTGCAACGAATTTTGCTTTTCTTACTTATGCTCACGTCTGAAGTGTGAAGTCCAGTGGGAATAGCGAATTTGCGCTGAAATTTCAGCTACCACACCCACATCGTCCGCATATTAGGCGTCGGTGAAACGTTCTCATGCGCTGTTGAACATTACTCCACCTTCGGGTACTATAGAATTCTGCACTACCCAGTAGACAGCGTAGTTGAACAGAATGGGAGACAGAATTGAGCCTTTCCGTGCGCCTGCTTTCATTTCAAATTACTGTGACGTTCGACGCACAATAGCTAATAGCAAGACACATTCCGATTTGTATAAAACGCTAAAAAATCAAACTGCATTGACGCATTTCGATTAAGATAAAGCAAAAGTCATAATCTCTCTATGTGATACTCGTAACCTAGCTTTCTACAAAAAGCTTGTTAGTTATTTTGCAGTGCGTTACATGATAAGAGCTATAAAGTAAACAAATCTAAGGTATGTAGGTTTGTTACATCTTCCAATGTTGATCTATCAGTTTTGATGTCAGGCTTCCACTTGTCCGCGTAACTTTATATTGCTTGCCGGCGTTAGTCGATTCGTAAAGGAAAACCGTCGCCTACGCAAACTGTGAAAAATGCCAAAAAATTCTGTCATCGCGGGACACCTAGCTACATAAATTTATATTTGTATTTAAACTTTCAGCTTACAAAATCCTTAGGGACTGACATCAGCAAAGGATAACCCCGTGGATTCGGAAATATGAATTAGTGAAATCTGAACACGGTAGATCCGACTTTATTTACATGCCGCTATAATTAAATTACTGATTATCTGTCAAGTTTTTAACATCGTGGAAGAAAAGTATTACTATTATTAACTAGGTTACAGCCGGATATCGTTTTTGTGACACATTAAAAATTTTAAATTTTCAATTGAAATTTTCAAGATTTCATTCATGGCTTCTTTTGTTTTTAGGACCGGCGTCATTTCACCGCATCAAAGCGTTCGTCAGTTGAATTGAAAAGCCGCAGCCCGCTTGCAGTTAATGATTGACGACTTTGTCAATCCTAATCAATCATACAGCAGTATCGCTGAACCAGCAACTTATGGACCTGACTTTCACAGATTCAAACAGGTAAATTTATATCATTTGATTAGTACTCAAAATACGGAGCCATTTTTTCTATAAAAAATGTTATGCGTTTTAAGTTGGACAGGTTTTGAAAACGGCATACCATTTCATATTTTGCTGTGCCTGTCAGGATTACACATAAAATTCTGTTAACTCCAGCATTTCGTCCTCTTCGTTAACGGATTCTGTTTGGTCCAACATATTTGCTGAACAGACAGTAAGCTCTAGTTCCTTTATGATTGCTTACATTGCTTAATAGTGATAACGATTTTTATTACACATGGTATATGGTTCTCCTATATTTTTTGTGACATTGTCTTTGGTACAGTATCTCCACCACTACACTAAACATATTTGGAATATTTTTCCAGTATGTGTGGGATTATGAATTAAATGATATCTAGACGAATTCTAAATTTTACTTAAGCAGTGTTAACGGTCTTTCCTGGGTGCAGTTATGAACTAAAAGCAACATAGTTAAGTCCATATCGTCCGCAATATTAACACTTTTTCAAAGCCGATATTGATGATTTATAACTTATTGAATGGGGCTACTATATTCCGTTAATCCAGTTAATGTTCCCACCCTACGTAAAATAATAAAGTTCCAATAGTTTTAAGTGCATGTAATGTGTAACTTAACGAATTGTGGCGAACATTCTAGCAACTTAAACATAACTGTTTAAGACAGAACTTGAAAGAACATTCAAGAACATCAGAATGATATGCAGAAGTTACTAGAAGATGTTTTGAAATATCTTCATACTTGAATGTTCTAGAAATTATAAAGGCATATTGTGTCTAGGTAGGTATTTTTCATAGTTTTTCCTCTGTTATTGTGCTTTTATATCTGCTGTTGTTTTTTGGCCAGGGGACATTATATCCGAAATCCCGTGACTTTGTCTACAAAAGTTACAGATTTACAACACGAATGTAAATAATAACTTCATCGCGATTTCTCTTTTTACGTGGGCCACTGGCTTAGGTATTAAGGCCACCAACGGTCTTAGCGCAGTATGTAATTTAAGCGTTGACCAGTTTTTGAATACACTTTAATTTTGCCGTAGACATTAGTATTGCTGCTCGTGTTCAATAGCGGTTAGAAGACAATCTTAAATCAGATCCTTTGCAATATTTGAATACGTGCAAGCTAACTACGAATGTTAGTAATATTATTTAATCATGTCAAGCCTCAATCATATATTATTTATAATACACTTTGCAGTACTTTATAAAGGCGCCACGGTATTAAGGTGTCAACTAGTGATCAGAATTTTGTGAACAGCTAATCGTCGCAGTTTGGATTAACGTTTAGGGAAAGGGCCTTAAAATAAGTTTCGCTCTAAGACACGGCGTAGGTTTAACTGAAAAATAGCAGCACAAGTATATAATTTTCACATGTGCTGCCATGCCTATTTAGATTCTATTACCGTTGGTAATTCCCAAACATTAAGTTTGATTCCTGTAGCTCTAGAAGTAAAAAGACAAACGTGACCGACTGCTCTTCTAAGCTGTAGGCAATGCGTCCTCAAAAATCATTCATACATTGTGACTAGCACAGTGTGAAATTTGATGTGCAATAAAATGTTCAAATGTGAAATCGTTATATTGACGAAATTGCTACCACGTGTACCAAAGCGCTAAGTCCTCGCCACGTTTAGAAAGTGGGTGACGATGCTTTACGCAGCATTACATTATGCTGCGAAAAATGTTCATCCTGCTCGACAGAAAATTTAAATATATGCTTGATTATATACTTGAACAGAACTTTCATTCTAGGGAAGATGTGATTTCAGTTC
The DNA here is from genome assembly GCA_030248225.1 of Trileptium ribeirensis. Lineage (NCBI taxonomy): Eukaryota > Metazoa > Nematoda > Enoplea > Enoplida > Thoracostomopsidae > Trileptium > Trileptium ribeirensis. The sequence continues at coordinate 37,759 of JASANE010023980.1, read as the reverse complement.
ATTCGATGTCAATTGTATTGCAAACGATCTTTTTCCAACTTATTGGAATTTGGTAGCAAAATGACTCGCTGTTGAAACTGCCAGGTCCTCTATAAAATTTCAGTATTTTAAGACTTTTCCAATCAACATTTCGTCTGCGCAAATTGCTCCTGAATTGATTGAATTTTAGACTTTTCCGTTCTCAATGTACAGCTCTGTTTTGACCTGTTCCATCTTGACGATATTTATAATATCGGCGTGATCTTATATGTGTGTAAATATTGTAAACCATTACACCAATTGTTATTTTGGATTCGAAATTTGTTGTCGTGTTATACCTTTCACACGTAGTGCAGCTGCAAAAAATAGTTAATTGAATACCTACCATCTTCTAACTATTAACTATGTGTTATTTTAGCAGAAAGATCTGGAATATGCAAATGTGTCGACAAAGTTTAAACAATAATTATAAAATAATGCAAATCAAAAAGCGCTGCGTTCGAAGAATGAATAATATCCTGATATGTTAATTCCAAGTGTAAATCCGCGTATTTTACAATGTGGGTATAAAACTGGGTTGTTAACGATATCATAAGGTCTGATAAGCCACAATTAACTGAGGCATAAATAAGCGGCAACAAGACGAAATAGTGTGAGGCTAATGCACCATTGACGTACGAGTCCTTGAAAGCTTGGTTATTTATCATTATTAATTTTAGACAACTCCTGATACTCTTGATGGCAGTTGGACCTAAAGTGGCAACTCGATTTTTAAGACCATTACAACGGTTTTATAGAAACATTTTGATCATTTCAAGTATACAAATTGCAAATGAAATGTGGGCATTTGGTGGTACATTGTCAATTTTTAGTGACCGTTTAGCTTCAGAATTGATAAACTGAAAAGTGTTTACTTTCAAGCATTAAACCATATATAATCATTTATAGGTGTCGAAGGCCCGTTCGATTAGGAGAGCAGATGGTTTCGCGGAGGTCCTGGGAAGGGGCAGACAAACGGTGTGAATTTTTTTGAATTTTTGTGAACTCAAAATTTTCCTCAATTTTGGGAAAATTTTCCTCGATTTAGCCAATTTGCGATAAATAGTTCCTAATCTGCCCTATTTTTTACCAAATCTATCTATTTTGCCAAGTTTCACATTATTTTTGGTAAAATTTTCCGCTTCAGCGAGCGTAAGCACCCTGCAAGAGGGGCTGGGGAGCATTTGCTTGAGGGTCCGATCCTTGCGGAGGTGTTATTCCAGAGGCGTAGCCAGGGATTTGTTTTTGATTGGAGAGGGTAAATTGTTTGCAAAACTCAAAACTTTTATTGTTATTTGGCATTGGTGCCTAAGGGGGTGGTTAGTTAGCTTGCCTCTGAAGGTCTGACCCGTCCTCAATCCATATTCCCCAGAGGATAATTGGAAGTTCTACCACCTGCCTATAATTGTGGGGGAGGGGCTATATGTTATATGCGTTACCCTTAAGGTGCCTATATGTATAATATATGCCACCCTTAGATAACCCTACATTTATAACAACGGCACCCTTAATGTAACCTTACGTGGATAATATGTAATGTTTCGGGGTAACACAGCATTATATATGTTATCCCACGGGTAATATATGTGATATATACATTGCAACATACTCAGGGTAACACTACATATCATTATACTGTTATATATATATTACATGCCATATATATTACCCTCTCGATAACGTACTATATTATATATCTTACCCTTATGTTAACACTATACTATGCTATTATCTTTGATACATATTATAGTGTGCATATCAAAATTATATACGTTACTCTAAGAGTTACACTCTATATATTGCAGGATTGCATAGCATATTATATATAACCTTCCGGGGAACATTGTATTACAGGTTATTAAATTGCTTATTGTATGTTACCGTCAGGATAACACATAATAGTGTTAGCTTCAGGACATTAATCTCAGACTAAAGTCGTATATGTATTAATTATATTAAACTCAGGGTAATACAATGGCTAATATAAATCAGAACATTAAAAAAAGTTGTAAGAAACATTTGACCCAAGTACTGCGTTCTATCACTGCTCTGGTATCTCGGAATTGCATAAAGCTTACTGGGTAGCTACAGCGATTTTTATATCCAACCGCTGATTTTTCGGTAATAATCATTTAGCGTTTATGTTTAAGGCAACACCAAATATTTAACTAACCCGGAATCGTGGACTTTAAGGCATTGCAACTTTTCTGCGACACTCTTGTCCTAAGCTGCGAATGCTCTTAACAACATTTGAGCATGACAAATGGAACGTAACAACATTAGCAATGTTGTTACATACAAGCAATTATGTGTAGCAACGTACGAATGTTGTTACGCATAACTTCGATTTATTTAACAACTATCGAATGTAATGTTTCCATACACACGTGTGTATATGCTGACGATGTCGAGTAAGTGCACACATTTCTCTGTGAACGACGCATAATATAATGTAAAGTATATTATACATATTACAATCAAAAAATAATTCAATGATTAAACTCACGAAGTGACTACCTAAACTAATATATAATAAACCGAACAGCAAAGCTTAAAGTTGCTGCATAAATTTTAATCGAACTTATGAAGGTAAAGTAGTGTATTATGTATGCTCACCTCAGAGTATATAGTATATTATTTTTGTTACGCACAGTTTAACACCGCATATTATGTTTGTTAGCCTCGTGGTAACGATGCTCATCATGTATGTTACCTGCAGGGTAACTTATAAATAAATATATGAATATTATGTCACCCTTACAGTACTATAGTATATTATATGCGTTACCCTCAGCGTAACGTACATATTACATTTTGTATGCGTTACCGACATGGTAACACTGTATATATTATACGGGATCACATACTATATTACAGTGAGGGTAATATATCTGATATACGCTTCCAAATAACATATATGTTACCATTAGGGTAACATTAATATCGATTTGGTACCATAGTTGTTACATATTGCATACGTTACACTCTCGGTAACAAATATAGTTACATGCTGCTATGACAAACTATGGAGACATATTGTGTAATATGAACATACTATGATATATACAGAATTTATATATATTTATTAAAGCAACATATATATATATAGCTTACGTATTAACATCAGGATAATACATATAGACATTTGATTTTAATATTTAAAATAGTGGTTTTAACATCATATCTGGTCTGCAATGACTCACGAGAACTAATCTCCATCCTAATATTTAGCCAGACTACCCCATCGCCGTAAGGGCCGTTCCACGATAGTTGTGCAGATCAACCACTGGTTTTTTCAATTTATTTAGCAAATTACACAGTTATACAATCAAAATTTACACAAATACAATATATCATTGCGATATAAATTAAATTCAGCAGGACATATAAATGCAAAATAAGGTACAGCTAGGTCAATCGAATATCCTTCACCAACTTTCTTCGTTATGATTTTCATTGCCCTGATCACCACTCGATGTTGTTAGAGTAGCTGAGATAATTTTATATAAAATTTCGATTTGTCGTCGGTAACACTACTTGTTCGCTCAAATTAACGGTTATATACATATACCGCCAGGAACAAATTGCGCGTTGTCATGCATTACAAGCCTAATCTAGCTAAGTTGAATGTGTTTTACAGTGTTTATAGCGCTTTGACGATATTGATACCAATGTAACGCTGCCGTGATGCGTGATTTCAACTAAGGTGCGCACTGCATGGTTTTTTCTTTTGACAAAATCATGAACTGCGTCGTTCGCGTTCACATTTGTATCATGGATATTCGCAAATTGATGAACGCTAACAATTTCTCTGAGATGTACGAACGGAATTTCGCCATTTCTCCGTTTCGAACGGTTGTCTGCGTTCGCTAAATGATATGCTGAATCGTACAGTTATGTTCTCCGTCTATGTGTGTTTTGCACTATATGCCAAGAAACGATTGGTATTCGCGTTTTCCCGTGTACGCGGTCCGAAAAATACGATGCTTAATCGCCAGACAGCGACCGCTAACAGCACCTACATGTTTATATCACAAATTTTTTCTTAAACAAACAATCTTTGTTAGCTTACATTCATTCGCATTTATGATCCTAAATTGGCTTGACAAAAGAACAACTTAAGGGTACGCACCTGAAGGGGACTTACGCATAACACGTTATCAAGACCATACGTTGTTAGATGCTTCATAAAGCACGCATCCATATAACAGCTATTGCACATATATCCGCGATAAATCCTAACAGCTCGTACCAGTGCCAGTCCGTGCTGGTATTGTATCGATAAGTTGTTGAACAAATATTCAAATAGGTCGAATAAATATATGAACTCAAATTAGTATCAGGAGGATCCAAGTGAACGTTGAAGTGTAGATTTGATGAGCATTTATTAATTCACTCAATGTCTTATGCCGATCCGTTTGTAAAGTGATCGATTGCTTGTTTCGTACAATTTAGCAACAGTGTAACAATTTCAATAATAACAAATATATATAGCACAGTATACAATACAATAATACGTTTGTTATCCATAACTGTAGATTTACTGTAAACACATTATTTTTAAGACTTATTGATCAAAACGGTTTCTCTAGTTGCGTCAAAATTCAACTCAGCAGAGAATTCACCCAATAAAAAATTATAGTTTTATCCAAACATTCGTACAATTTATTGAGAACCTAATTTGCCCGTCATAAAAGTTTGAAATATGATTGCGATCGCTGCTATGGTCCTTACTTAAATCAATGCAAACTACTTGATAGCCGGTATCTTGCTTGTGTCCAAAATACATCTATCTCACGGATCACCATTCTCACTGTTCCACTGTAATATGTACAGAACGCACGCCATCCCATGGATAATGTTTCTTATTGTATGTTTTGGGTTCACCATTCATTTTCATCTCAACTTAAAGAAAAACACATATCTAAGCATATTACCCGGTGTCAACTTTAAATTGAGATCTTGAATGGATTTTCTACACTCTTTAACAATTTCAAAGTCACTATATGCAAATATATTACATATGTCAATTAAATGAAAAGAACGTTGTCCAATCTTGAAACGAAATGAATAATTCTTGGCGCTTCTTGGTAACGATATTTCACATGAGATTTCGCCATTTGTATGGCATAGCTAGACTCCGGTGTGGTGTATTTACCTCTTTGCCAATTTAGCTTTTCGGCGCCGGATACGTTTACCATGATTTGTTTTGTTTATGATCCTTTTTAAGAACTTTCCTATATTTAACAACTGTTCGTGATATCAACGAAACATCGTGTTGCAGACGCGTTGTGGTAAAACACAAAAGTCCAGCTACCATTGTTGATTTATATACAGCAGTGCAATCCTTTTTTAAAAAGTTTCCACGGAGACCACATTCATACAATCATTTTAGAATCATTGAAAAATGTAACAGGTCTGAAATTTATATCAACAATTTCAAATTCAATAACATTGAATATACAAACATTTAAAGCAAAGTCAACTGTATTTTAACGCCACAATTTTACAAAGTTATAGTAGAAGTTTGCTTTTGCCGTTAACTGTACGATTGCGCGGTAAAGAAATCACGATGAAAATTGGTTGTTATGTAATAGATCAGAAACTACTGTGTTTTCCGTTTTCCAAATGTTGTTGTCTAAATCCAAACAAATTTTTAAATATGGAATGACAGTTTCATAGCGTTGCTCTGTTGGCTGACAAATATAATGTAACTGCGGCATCATAAACGAAACGGTGATATGATTTATCAATTAATGTTCGTGAACAAAACCAATGTTGATTCAATTCCGACTGACGATGTGTCAACCCATATCTGACCACTTTCATCGCACGTGAATGGTGATAGTATTTTATCGCTAGAAGTTTGAATTTGACAAATTGTTGGTTTGGATTAAACTCTTAAACTTTGCTTATGTCTATGCAAATGTTGACCAAAACCATATGCAAGATGACAAGTTGGTACACTCCATTTTTTCATGATTATGTGATTGAAATCAGTTGTAAGAAAGTACACAGTAATTAGTGCCTCAGCAGGCATCTTAGTACACTATTTTATGCCTATAAGCATAATTGTACCATATGAATACGTTTGTAATCATATTTAGTGCTTCTGTGGGCCATAGGTACACAGATTTTGCCCCCTATGGGTACGTATGTACCCGTCTGTTATACCATGAGCAGCCCCATCTTGCACCAGTATGGGAACGTTTGTGCCCCCATTTTGTACCACCAAGGGTAAACATATACCGCTGTTTTGTATTAATATGGCTATGTTTGAAACAGGTGTATCCATAGTCTGTAGCACTACGGGAACGCATGTACCACTATTTTGTACCCCTGTGAGTACATTTGTATACCTGTGTACCCCTATATTGCACCCGTATAGGAACGCTGTACACGATGTGCACACACCTACAACCGCTATTTTGTACCTGTGTTGGTGCGAAAGTGTCTCTGTTTTGTAACCCTGTTTTGTACCCAGAGTACACCTACTTTGTGCCCATCCGGTTACGTTTGTACGCAAAGATACGCATTTACACATATAATGCACCCCTACGGGCACGCATTCGCTTCTAATTTATACGCCTTTGGCTTTGATTGTACCCCTTTTTTGTACATATATCACTACACCGGCCGTGAGTCAGGTCCATGCGCCCAACAGTTGATTGAATTTGGATAAACTAGCTTTTCACTAAATATTAAGTTCAACTTTTTGCTTTCATCTACTTAATATCTTCTCAATTTTATAGGAATTTCAACAAATTTTACATTTTGAAGTTCGTCAGCATAATACATTACAAATAATATGTATGAATTCATAAGCTGGTGGATCCTAAAGATGTTCCTGATCCACAGTAAAAATTTTCCGCTGTTTGACCAAAGTTGGTTGAATCCACGCTCAAACGGCGATCGCTCCATTGATACTCTAACAACATCACCAATTTTAGTTTATATCTAACAACAAAATTTCTTACAGGAAATAATTTTTCGTATTTAATCTGCATTTTCTGCTGTAATTATCGACGGTATAAACTAATAACTATTCTCGGTATTGTTATAGGAATCTGTAATTTCCGATAAACATCAATGTATCCATAGGTAATCTTGATGTGATATATTTACAAATTTCACATTTTATGGAACAACTTAGTCCAGTTTCATGATCTTGAGCTTATTCGAACAGGCAGTGTCGATATACTATGTACATCCCCGAGTGTGCTTTGATTTGAAGTCTGGTTCAGGGGTCAGAGGTCAACATGAGGTTTTTCACCCCATTTTACCCCACTTCAGTACCCTTCAAGGAAGAGGATAATTTTTATTTTAACTTTCGAATTTTTCTTTCTGGTTGGTTGTATTTCGTGTTACAATGAGAAATGTCTATGCCTATTTTATTTATGGATTAAGGCTCATCCCGGTTCTGGAGTTATGAGATTTGAGGTATGGCACCCTCGCCGTTCCTCAACCTAAAATTCGAAATTTTGTTGCGATGTCCGGGGCGGCTGAAAAGTTGGACGTGGGGGTCTTTGGGCATTGTAACCTCATTGCCGCTATTGTTTTTGCTTTCCGTGCGTACGGGGGTATGACGAACCCATGGTTCGGGGTCAGAAATCAAAATGAGGGCCTTTACCTTATTTTCCTACCTAAACGGAAACAATGTTATTTTTATCTTAACTTTCGAATTTTTTCTTGGGCTGGTTTTATTTCATAGTAAATTGGTAAATACCGATGCGTCTTTTTTGTTTATCGATTAAGCTTCCGGTTTTGGAGTTATGGGATTTGAGATGTGGCACCATCGGGGTTGCTCGACCCACAATTCGAAAATTTGTTCTGATTTTCTAAGTGGCTGAAAAATTTCACTTGGTGTTTTCGGGCATGGTAAACTCATTGCCGGTCTTGGCTTTGCTTTCAGTTGGTACGGGGTATGGCATTCCAATGGTACGGTCAGAGGTTAAAATGAGGGTTCTTATTATATTTCCGTACCCAAACGGAAACAAGATTTGTTTTATCTTAACTTTCGAATTATTTTCTCCGGTTGGTTTTGTTTCATAGTAAAATGATAAATGCCGATGCCACTTTTTGTCACTAAGGCTCCGGGTCTGGAGTTATGGGATTTGAGGTATGGTACCCTCGTGGTTCCCTGACCCAAAATTCGAAAATTTGTTCTGACGTCCTGGGCGGCTGAAAGGTTACATTTGGGGTTTTCGGGCATGGGAAACTCATTGTCGGTATTGGTTTTGCTGTGGGGCCTATGGTTTTACCGGTTGGGTGGGTATGGGAATATGGTATCATCGTGGTTCCGCGACCCAAAATTTCTAATTTTATTGTGATGTCTTAGAAGGCTGATAGCTTGCACTTGGGGGCTTTCGGGCCTAGGGAACTCATTTGGTGTTAGTTCGTCTGGAGTGAGGTGTTAGGAAACTTTATGCCTTTAACAACATCTCGTCAAGGTCTAAATTTAAGTCGAAGTAGTTTCTTGCTTCTTGTGTTTTCGACCATTCTTTCACGACTGCATAACTAACGTTCATCTACCCCTTGTTTAATAGTTTCCTTATATAATTAGGAACAGCTGAAAAGGCATCATCATGATTGAATTCGTACTAAATGTTCCCAAGTTTTCCATCCATGGTTGTTGAATAAACGCAACAAAATGCTTTTCAGACATTCCTATCAGCTGTCATCATTGGTAAGATATTTCCTTTTTTTATTAGTCAAAATCAATATGCCAATGTTATTGCAGCAGCAATATTTCTGAAATGTGCTTTTGAGTGTAAAGTAGAAAATCATGAAAACTAATAATTTTAATCACTTTCGTGTTGGCGAACAAAAATTAATCCTTAATTAGTCAATGTTCTAATTAGCAGTGAACCGTTTTCTGTTAATAAGAAATCGCCAACATTCTGTTCCGAGACCGTTAGTAATTTCTGGTAGTTGGATTCCACTTTGTCCAATTTTGTTTAACAAAAACCGTGCCAAATTCCCTGTCTGTTCCGTAACAATGGTTTTCGACTCCACATCGGTTTTGACTAAATAGGATGGCCAACGGGGTCATTTTATGTTTAGTCGCACATATCAAAATATATTTTTTCGTAAATCAAGTCGCTTTATTAAAATCTGGAGATTAGCGTGTGATGTATATCGTTCAGTACTTTCCCCAATAGTTTGGGAGTCCTCATATATTTTTGTAGCTATAATAACGGTTAGAATTCTGAAAAAAACACTTGTTTGGCAGTGATATTTTAGCATTACATCGTATTTCGAAAGATGTAGCGATCATGAACTTAAATGTTGAAACTTTGTTCCAAAATTTTACATGAATAAACATATGCATTTTACATGCTACATCGTTGCACTGTTATCTTGTATTATTTTTTACAAGGTCACGAGATACGCTTTAGATTCAGGGTAAATTTTTATTGTAAAAATTATAACGCTGAAGCTTTGGTCACAATAAGAACCATTTTTTAGCATTGGCATCAAATCGTTTACCAACAAATCATAATGCAATTATACGGTGATAATTTGGGCTCCAAGCTCCGCTTGGCTGTAGAACCAAGCCTGCCATGTCTGACCACTCGAGCCGAGTCTAGTATGTCTGGGAAAGTTGGGGTCGGTTCTTTAAACTTTTATAAAAACGACAAACATGATTAAAACTAGTGATGTATAGCATAGTATATACCGCCATACATGCCGAAGCAAGACTTGACGGGGAGTCACCCCAACCCCCCCTGACACCACCAACCCCTGCGACTTGTACTACCTTTCGTCCCGACGGTACCACCCTACCTCCCCCACCACAGTCTACCGGAATTATCAAAATAAAGGATGTCCGCGGGGGTGGGAGATCGTCAACCTTTTGCAACACCCCCTGGACAACTCCACCAAGGGTTCGACCCACGTCAAGGCGGGCCACTCACCACAGGCGTTGATTCCACCCCTCGAGATGACCTCCTGCCAAAACCAGCTGCTCCCGACACCTAAGAACGTAAGAATGTATGGTATGCCGCCAAAAGTAAAAACAGCCAAGACTTCGTCGGCTCTGTTATAAAGTTCATTTGGCGGTTTGTATTTGACTTCTGTAAAGTTGTTGGCCGAACTTTTCCTTGTTGCGTCGACAGCGAGCCGACCGGACATGACTCAATAACAGCCTAGTCGAGCTAGAAAATTATACCTCTTTTCCATCCATAAAATATAATACATGTATTTTAGGTATACATACCGTGTGTATTACCCGTACATGCTCGAGGTGGGGTCCTACATCCGGAGGGGCGGTTGGATGACCTGTCAGGGGGTAGATGAGCCGTTTGTGAGAGGCGGTCCGACCTCAGGGAGGGTATAAAGAAATTGCTGTTGTTTCTAAATTTAATTGGGTTCACAATCGTTACGGACAGTGAAATTTTGGCGTCGCTATCAATCAATACTTTTTTAACAAGTAACAAGTAATCTCTGAATGCAATACTGAATTATGCGCGAAGGAGTCGGAAATAGTACTGAAAACGCAAAAGGGGACGTTTAAAATAAATGTGTCCAAATAACCTGGAATCAATATAGGGTCCGTTCTAAAATGTAAGTTGCTTTCCGAGGCTGCTTGGCAGAGATTAAGTATTTGTTACGATGTATCGGAACCGCAACCTAACGAGCATTGCGGCCTTACATGTAATTGTGTAGTGAATGAATGCATGATAAATGCGTGCCAAAAATTAATGACTTTTGGAAGACTCAAAATGAACAATAAATAATTTCGTGCACAATCCGCACCGAAATATGTATATTTGTAAGATAATATAAAAGGAAAACTTTTAGCAAAATTTATCTTGTAGAGGTCCGCCGGACGAACTGTAGGATACCAGCCGGATTTTTCCGTAGGTCGATTTCGATTTTCCAGTCGACCGTTTTTCCAAGTGGTCGGTTAGCGGTCGGGTCGTTTTTCCGGCTCGTCTTGCACCCAGCATGCCCAAGGTCTGCCGCATAATTTAACTAAATTTTATTGCAAATCCTGCCAGTACTCAACACTAATAATTACTACATCGAGCAGGGATTGTAACAACGCGGCGACATCCGGGTTTGTTCCCGAACTAATTGAAATAAACTTTGAACAGACATAATTGCTTCAAATGTTTTCCGACAGCTGTTGCGCTAGCTGCTGGACACCAACAGGTATACCTATTAAAGTCTCCAATAAAAATCTAAGTTTAAGCAACTATGAGGGGAAATAATTGCCTAGCAGATGGATTCAAAATTAGACACGCCTCTGCATGGCATATATTTCACAAATTTTCGGGCGTCTTTTCTGGAGACAAATTCTATCACTAATCTGCTCAAAGTGGTGAAAAAATTAAAAAAATATGAGGAGGCCCTGTGTGTCTTAGAACCCCATCGGGTAGCTGTGTCCTAAACGTCGACACCGTACACAATGCGAAATCTGCTTTCGTCACTCACACTGACTGAAGGATTTAAATTGGAACGAGAAGGGTCATGGCCCCACAGCCTACGTCACTGCTAACCGTCATCACCAACCCCTATCAACACCTATGATATTCATTCCAGTTAATTGTGGTATCTGTTATTCGTTTTGTTAAGAGATTGTTATTAAATTGGTTGAAGAGTATGACACTTGGTCAGACTACTGCCTTACCTTATCCGATGATGTGATCGTTCTTCGCCATACCACTAAGGATTTCAGATGTACCACCGAGGTTTCTGGAAGGGTATCGATTAGTCGCCCTGTAAAGGGGAATCCAACTGGAAGTTGGCCAATAAAGCAATGACATTAGAATAGCAATAACAATCACCAGTGCATTCTGTTCCAGCTCTTATCTCGTTTGTTATCGACCCGTTAGTTGGAATTTCTCCAGAAAACTTGGGAAGTATTACTTGCGGGCATACATAGAGAATTTCTGGGTACACCATGCAATCTTTAGGATGGTAAAAGAAAAGTGACCACAGCATTGGATGTGGTAAAGTAGAGACATGAGTGAAATGCGTGCTATGCCGTTCTCGATATACTAAGCCTAAGCCTTAGTCTTATCCTAAGATAAGGTCACTATGTGAGCCATGTACTAAGCCTAAGCATAAGTCGGGAGGTTGCTGCCCCCGAACCCCTCGCTCTAAGCTGTTCTCTTTTCTAACGTTATAACGTCCGGCCCCTAAAGTTTACATGGGCCTATTCTTTTATATCAGTAAAAATCAGTACGTTCATACCTTCATATTAGATTATATTAGCACTTGATCATGCGCCACCTTGGATATTTGGGCAAGGGAAAGAAAGCATAACTGTAACACATTGTTGCTTCATGCACTACTCTTGCAAAAGAATTCTAAAAAATTTAGGATAAACCAAACTAAAATCTAACTTCTGAATACTGAGTCATATGTTTGACATTATAATAGCGTATTCATGGAAAATATAGCAGTAATATTTTTACATTGACACTCTTTACAACACGATAACAGCGCTGTTCACGCAGTCGTTGACGTAAGTAGAGAATTTTTTGGCTGTTAAAATATTTGACAATCAATACCGCAGGTTGTGCGCCCCTTGTAAAACATCGCCGTCATATATGTAATAACAAGATATTCTATTGTCGTATTTTCTGTTGTGCCCTGTTAAAACATATTTTTTAAACGATGCCCTTAGATCAAACAATAATGTTGTTCCCGGCATCTGGCGAATGTGCCTACAAGATGTTTGTGCCCAAAATAAATAGCTTTCTAAAGCATTGTTTTTCTAACTTTATAATCATATCAAACAACATAATTTTGTTTTATGAATCTACTAAGTTTATATGATCACGTCACATGGTTAGATTGTGTCCTAAAGACGTTACAGATGTATGTTTTAAAACAATTATCTTGCTCTGTTTCGATATAGTTAGTACATAAGAGTGCAGCGCTGCAAAAATATTATAAAATTCATTCTATATGTGAGTAAGTAGATGGGTATAATATTTGTCCAGGAAGATTCGAAATCACTGGGGTCTGATTACTACTCTGCACTTTACTGGGTGCACAGAAATTATAAGCTAGTAATTGTAGACAGAAATCAAGACACTTTTCCCACGCTATGGTAGATTAAAAACGGTGCTAAATTATGAAAACTATGCCAAAATCATACATTGAGAAGGTGTGATTATACCCGGGAAGAGAGATGGGATTATACCTACCTGAGGCTCGCCTGCGCCGCCACTCCTCGAGGCGTCGTCAATCCCCCTAACAGGTAGTCAAACCCTACCCCCCGCCCCGCTCCCCGGCCGAAGGCGCGCTCAAAATTTAGTCGAAGACAGGCAGAACGTTATAATAATAAGCAGTATTTAGGCACAAGTATGGAAAAATTGTTGAAAACTCGGAAAAATTGGCAAAAAATTGAAAAATTGGGGGCCTTTGGTCAATACCGGAAGAAAATTAATGCAAATTTTGAGTCTCAAAAAACTAGCACGCCGACCGTCTGATCCGCCCGCCCCTGGAACATGGGACTTCGCACGTGTATGGCCAAAACATAGCAGAAGTACTCAAACATTTACTTTCAATTGAATCTTTTCAGGGACTTGTGTATTTTAACATTAGTTTTCTATCTATTGTACTACAACCTTCTTGTTGAGATCATTTGGCACTGCATCACTCCGACCACTACATAATCTTACACAAGCGTCAAAATATTTCACATAAGGCATAAAATGGCTTAAAAGGACCCAATACCGCAAAGCAGAAATAAACTGCCTAACAGAAACTATGCTCATCTGTGGTTGATTCAGCTGAGGTGACACAGAATCTCCACAGTTTTCAGCCAGACTATCTGTAAATGCGGACACCTTATTGAATATAAATTATTTACTTTTCAAACACAATCCAATAGGATAACAGATTAATCTTATGGTTGTACTGTTTCCATTCACAAGAAGAATTATTTCTAGCCCAGAGTGACTAAGTGATTATTTTTATTATAACTTATGTAACTTCTTGCATAGGAGCAAAGAAGCTAAAATATGCCATTTTGTGACTTATACAAATTTTCCACAGTTGAGAATTGCATTTTGTTACGTTAAACAAAATTTATGTTCAAGATATAAAATAGGCCTAAAATTCCTTACCATTCGAACATTACTTCCTTGGCTACAGAAAAAACATATGTTTATTACCAATACAACATGGGTAATCGTTTATAATTGATATTTTCTTCAATAGTATTTAGACGGACCTATTTTAAATAATAGTATTTCATTTATACATAAAAGCATTACCAGAAGTTTTCACTGGCGCAAGGTGTTTAATAAAACTTTGATTCTACGTTCAGGCCGTTGTTCCAGAAATAGTTAGTTTATGGAGCGAGCGAAGTGAGCTACATTTATTTTCTATGAGTAGTAATAAATTCCACCGTATCCGTTCGTCTGTTAGTCCATCTGGCCAGTCTCTTTCAACATATCTCAGGATTGCGTAAAGATATTCACATGTGATCCTTTGCATATGCTAACCATATTGGTTTCATCCATGCGAACCATCTATGTAGTAGGGCAGATTAAAAGGCCAATTTTGATAACTCAGAGGAGTATGTTTTCAGTTATATCTCAAAACACAGTCTTCATATAGAAAAATATCACATTTTTATATAAAATGGGAGTGGGAAAGTTCTTAGTTTTTAAGCCGCGTGCGACTTTAACTCAATACAAGCTCAGATATTGTTTCTCTAATTTTATTGTACAAAGTTTTGCTTACTGTGTTTTTCATCTATAAGATGAAGTTGAAAGGCGTCGCCTTCTCATATTAGCTTTTGCAAAACTATTGAGAAGGATTTTCGTTTCAACATTTTGTTATTGATACCGGTGTAATGTTTTTGATATTTTGGATATCCTGTGCACATCAATGTTCTTAATCGAGTTTGCTTTCAGAAATTATAAATTGCTATTTGAAATATATGGAAGCTAATATGTAGGTGTTTAATTGGTTTAAACACTATGGCAGAAACCATTATAAAATATAGGAACCATACATAGTACTTTCAAGCGCTATAAAGTTTGTGGACGTATCGACATTTTGAAATTTACGTATAATAATATCAAGTTAAAAATTCATTCGAACAACAGCTCAACAGCTATCACAGACATGCACTTGATTTTATGCAGTCAATCATTTATAAATATTATCACCAGCTTTCCCTAAAATTACTTCCTAGATGAATAAACCAATCGTACCGACATAACCCTTTGTCTGTAATAAACATCTTGTGAAAATTCATATGATGCTCTCTATACAAAGTACACTCCTCAATAAGCCTGCAACTTAAAGTATGCAAAACACTTTATGTTTATAAATAACGTGAGGTGCCACAGCATTTACATCTTCATACACAGTGTCGCCTTGTGAACCCCTAATTAACTGTATTGTATTATTTTGATTAAATTTATGTCGTGATACATGATTGAACCGAGTTGATACCCGCTCGCTTTTCGTGGGTGGCTCTTTAAGAAACCGAGCAACAACTGCTTTCAATCGTACAACTCAGGTACGATCCTGATGACAGTCTGAGTTTGTCAAACATAGTACAATGCACATATTACTTCGGGCACGAAAGTACTAAAACATCGTAGTAGGCGCCATTTTTAAATATAAAAGTTTTTTCGTGATGGTATTCTCTTCCGGATGCATCGATATATCGGTCATGCTAGAAATCATGTTGGACATATGACATATGGATGTTTCCAAACTCAGAACAGTATAGTGGAATATTATGAACTTTAAGCCCGTCATAATACTGGAAAATAACATGCCGAAACTATTTGGAAGGTCGGCTTTGGTTTGGGTCATAAATTCAATACATCAGTCGAGGAGACAGCCTAGATTTTACAGTGTTACTATTATGTTTTAAAAGTTCCTACCGATTTTTAATTAATACAAACATATATAGCATTAGATAATATGGTTACTGTGATTAGTGGGAATCACAATGATTCTTAATGATGCTTGCTGCGTTTACACCAATTTATGAACAGCTAAATGTATTGTTTGAGGACATTGAACCGAAACTCGAGCTGAAACATACGTTTGGTTAGGTAGTGTGTTTGGCTTAATATTTGTCACAATTTAGATTGGATCAGATCCACATGGTTAGTTTCGCTTCTTATAAAACCTGCAACTAACACTTGTCCTATCGTGCGCAGGGCCTCTACCATCGCACAATGGAAAAGCGGTAACCGTGGAAAATGCTATAAATTTCCAAGAATATCTACTTGAAAACTCAAATGCAAAGCCATTGTTTCTACTCCGCCGGCCGCTTGTGTTTTTATTAACTTAAAAAAATTACGCACACTTCATTTAATTGATTGACGTCAATGCACCACATCATCATATATACAATGTTTTGTGTACGCAGAAAACTTGCACATATTTATAGCAGCTGGAATAAATATAATGATTGCTATGCTTAGTTAGGCTGAAGTGATTAAATTTATTAAACCATGAATACGTAGCTGCTAATCACACGATATGATAAATCGGAAAAATTTATTAATTAATACGCAAATTTTGGAAGAAAAATTTTATAGAACTGCTATGTCAGTGCATGAAGCTGACAAAATGTTATATTTGAAGAAAGAGTAAGCGACAGCATATCGTTCATTTTCAGCAGACACCCTGAAGGCGCAGCACCTACCTCAGCTATAAGCATATAGCATATCATCTTGCATGCGGTTTTGTGTCGTTAACAGACGTCACTGCTGCAATTAGCTGTTAATCAATTTATGCACGTTGCGCTACAATTAAAACTTGATAAAAAAAGCTGCACAATCTGTGTCTTATCACCACTCGATCATTGGAAACAACACGTGTTACGTTGTTCGAATTTTATCCTTATATTTTAAGAGTTATTTTTTGCGTAAAACACTGAATGCTACTAAATTATGTATAATAGCCTATTTAGCCGTTTAATAGATTGTATTCTTGGTTTTATTATACATACGTTTCCTACATCATTTCAAACGATAAATATTTTTAACGTTGTTCCATTTTGACGTTATCTTATTCTATGACACTGAAATTCTTTTTACTACTTTTTATATCATAAAATTTCGGAAGAAGATTAAAATATTTTGGATCCAGCTGGCAGTAGACACTTTGTAATTTTTAATTTAACAGTGCTTCTACCAAACGTAATGTATCCAAACGTTACCATAAACAACATTTACAGGGTTGTGTACTTCATGAGTCCACAACGGAATTCAATGATTTTAAGTTGCATGAATGTGCGGAATGTGAAACATCCCGTGTGTTATTTTGACCTCTTTGTTAGAAGGAATATAGCCTGATGACTGGGATCCTGTCGGAACCGTACACATCCACCTCATCACCAGGAACTTTCTAACCACACAGTAATACTTATGGTTTGTGACTGTGTTATTTTCAAGTGTGCTTTACTATAAATTCATAATCAATGTGCGATCACTTACTTGTATGATAAATAAAATGAATGAAACGGCTTTAAAGATACTTATCGAACGACTTAAGAATATATATCTATAGTGTGGCATTTCTACTTATAATCTCATACTGACAAATGCTTCTTATATACTAGAGCGTGCGTTTAAAAAGGTAATCGCAGTGCGGTGGGTTTCCTAGTAGTTTGTGATACAGTTTTCAGGCAACTTTTGTATTCGGTAATTGAAATCAGATTTGTTGAAACCAAACTTTTAAATCGGCGAGTTTGGAATATGTTGTACAACCGCACTTGTCTAGGCTCTGTTTTTCGGTGCAACGGTACTCAATCATTTTGTTCCCATTTGTATAGTAATGCAACGTTAACATAGAAATGTGCGCAGACACACTGCGGTAACATTATTTCAAAAGCTGCTGTACCAACTATGCTAGCTTTGAAAATTGCTGCACCAACTGTGCCATTGTAGAAAAGTTTGTACACAAACTGTATTGCCATTAATAACCTGCTATATAAATTGTGAAGCTTATCTGAAAATAACTCAATTTAAATTGCGTTTTGAAAATGTATATACTACTACAAATTCTATAGTCATTTTCTTAAAATCTGTTATATTTTGTAGCAATAACTATGTCGCTTCTACCGGTAATGCAGCACTTTTCCGAGTAACTGCTACATAAATTTTGGACATCAGAATGATGGACTGAAAATATATATTTTTGCTGATCGGATTTTTAAATTTGGTTTTGACTTTTGATAAACCAGCAGTAATACGAACGAAGCAAATTTATAAAAATAACATTCGTCACTAGTTCCTCTCCACTTTTCATCCGTCGGCCGTAGACATCCTTTCCTAGCCTTATGATAGCGAAAAAGCTAATGTTTCCATTTTTCGATGATATTTCTAAATTTAGTTGAGATTTTCTAATGCAAACCAGCAAAATGTGTTCAAAGTCGCACTTCTAAGACGCACCTACTGAATATTTGAACACACCTCAAATCACAAAATTCAGTTTTAGAAGTATATGTCAGTTTATTTTGTATTTCGATAAAAACTGATACATTGGCGGATGCAAAACTCATTGTGCTTGAACATGAATTTGTTTTCTAATTGTGTGTTAATCAGATAGACACTAAGAAAATGCTACCTTCACCTTATCTTTGACACTTATGAATGTTAGGAATTTGTATTAGCATCGGATAGTTTTCTCAAATGCTTCTAAGCACAAAGTCAGTTCTTTGCAGCTAGCCAAATAGAAAAACATTTCAGTAAGCAGGGCACAAACGCCACGAAGCACATTTTCTAAAAATGAGTATAAGAGAACGACATCAGTCTGGCGGTAACCTGAAAATTTCGTCGTTTCACAGTTAAGGGCAGATTTTTCGATTTCGTGGTGGTTTCTTAGTCCAACTGTAATATGTCTGACTCTTGTTTGAATTGTACTAAAAGTGCAGTATTGTATTAAGTTGATGATTGCTCTTTGTATTAATAAAACAAAACGCTTGGAAATACCGGATAACGACTGATTTGTACATTTTCGTTATTTTTTCAATTATAAAAACCTCTTGTATAATAGTAATAATGAATAGATTACATTGTACAGTTATCTCAAACACGATCATCTGCTGCGAAGTTTAACGGCTGTATACCTCAGCACTAAATTAACGCACTTTGGTTGAAGTATGATTTTGGAATGGCCGTAAATGGTATTAAAGTGTGAATTTTTGTAATTCAATTGGCTTTAGCGATAAAAATAAAGTTTAATTTTGAAAAAATGAAATAAAAAGTTCAAAATTTTGGCCGGACAAACTACGAGTTCTTCCATTTTTGACTATTACCGTAGTATATATATACTATGGTAACAGTCAATTTTCATGCACCAAATATTTCAATATATATATTGACATATGTGGTGCATGAAAATAGATCAAGAATTAACCTAACTCCGTTTTCAGTAACGCAATTTATTTGCAATTAAATGAATACATTTTTAAACATTACTCTAACATTAATGACCATACATGCTGGAGGTCCGAGGTCTCAGGGGGATAAGTTGGTTGGCGGAGAGGAGATAATTTAAAACAATAATATATAAATTTTGTGAATGTTTTGATGCTTAAAGTTTTTCTTAGTTTTTGGCAATTTTACCCAAGTTTTAGAATATTATTTTCCACGAGTTTTGCAATTTTTCCAAAGTTAGTTTTCGCGGCGAGGAGGTGTGTCCGGAGTCGCAATTGTGAGCTGTGGGCGATATGTCGTGCGCAGATCGGCCTTTCCCGCCGAAGACGGTGTGACGCCTCAGGGGGACATTCCCTTGTTTGCCCCCATTGTTCGAAATTATTATATATAACTTGACGCTAAAATTGGCCAGTGGGTAAAGTTCGAAGCGTAGGAGTTTAGTGTCGAGCCGGGATGACTCATCTGTATATACCTCCGGTGTCAATAATCACACTTGCCAAAAACACTGATTGCGTGCGTAGACACTACATGTGTGTTCAGTTACCATTTTGGTTTCGCACGGGCCAAAAAGTTGGGGCAAAAACGTGCGGCATCATTCACCTACCATTCTACTGTGGAAATTTTTATTTCTTATGTTGATATTATTACAGAATGAATGATCAAAAAACGTGGAATTCTCGTTGATTATTTTGCTTTTCCTAATTGCATCTGTTCTAAAAAACGTGAATTCATTAGTATACACAGATAGTACTGCATTAATATATGTTAAGAGATACATATTAAAAAATACAGAGCGCCGTGTTCGGCTAATTCTCAAAATTCTGAAAATTGGACTCTAATTAATCATATTTGAAGATAAAGAAACAAAAAGACAAAACAAAAGCAGAACCGCAGATCCTGATGCCTAGCTTTGTAACAATGACTGTTATTAAATTAACGTCATAAATATATGATTTAGGGACCAGCAGAAGTCCGCAATTTTGGCAAAACAATATTGAAACCGTACGCGAAGTGCCTTTTGCTTTGTACATAGCCTACCGTAGCAAAAGGCATAACTGGGGTGATAATAACCTTATAATGGTTGACATAATAATATATTTTCATTTTCACGGCGAAAATTTGAACCAAATTGGTCAATCCGAAACCAAATTACTGATAGTAAAAGTACATATTTGAGCTGATTTTGGTCTGAAGCTGGTAAAAGTTTAACCGATGCTGGATAACCTACGAGGATATAACGCATACATCCGTGTATATACGGAGGATATCAAGCACATCCAGCATAATAAGATTTGCCCACGTCTGCCAATAAGTTACACGCATTTCAATAATATCTTGTTAATTTGTATTTCGATAACATTACGCAAATTTCAAAAAGCTTGAAAGTCAACATCTGTATTTGAACAAATTGTGTTAGGTAATATGATGCAGCGTAATTGCGTAAATGCTTCAACTGCGCATTTATTTATAAGAACATAAATGTGATTAGAATAGCAGATATTCAGTTTACTTTGGTCCACTTCCGGAAAGGAGAGGTTTATAATTTCTTAATAAACATATGCAGGGACCCAGAGTTTTAACCCAAAAGTAACGATTTCTAACAACTAATTTTGCCGCAGAAAATTCGTGTCGCTATCAGAGT
Source organism: Trileptium ribeirensis (assembly GCA_030248225.1). NCBI lineage: Eukaryota > Metazoa > Nematoda > Enoplea > Enoplida > Thoracostomopsidae > Trileptium > Trileptium ribeirensis. Next base: position 16,720 of record JASANE010023980.1, on the reverse strand, counting down.
CGATTTACGTTTTACTTTTATGCCGTGCCATTTGTGCTACAAAGCAGGAGTATATCCTAGAATTCGACCAGCCTGAAATTGGTCAATTGTGAAGATAAGCGTAAATTTTGATACCGTTCGACTCATCTCGAGACGCTGTTTTGGATATGTTCATTTCAGCCATGTTTATGACAATTTTTTTAATATTATTTTGGACTTCTACTGTTTCACCTTGGTACCTAATGTTTTCGGAAATTATTTTCTCAATGAATATATAGTTTTATAATTATATCATTCCAACCGTATGGACGAGCTGAATCGGACGGTAAACAGCTGGATCGGTTCATGTGTTAATGAGCTTCTATTATTTTATGTTTAAATGTAAGCCTTAAGCTTAGGCTAAGAACTGTTACCACAAGACAGACATCACAATAAGTGACGCTGACGCAAAATATACAACATAATCTTAATAATGGCCGCACAATCAGACACTTGTGCGACATGTAACATTGATCCTTGTATATAGACGAATGAATATCGATCCGTGTATATGGGCAATTGAATTTTCGTTTTTAATCGCATTGTAATTTAACTTTAATCTGATCCAACCACAAGATATGTAAATACCAATAGTATGTAACAACTTCTTGCACTTTTTTCACGTGTAGCTACATTTCTTGGGAATCCTGCCTGACTGTACTTTTATGAATATGGGGACTCAAGGCACAACATATACCTTTGCTTGCTTTGATGTACAAAGTACAACGGATTCCATCTAAATAGATTTCTGCTTTGTAAGTGAAGAAATATATCTATTGACGCTACAACAAAAATAAAGCTATATCAGAACTGCACGTTATCATCAAATCAACAGCAGAAACAATTAAAATTTTTGGTTTTGTCGCAAAGCAGGTAAACTGGCCGCAAAATTTTGCCACGCCAACAGCGGCACCGCTCTATATAAACTTCTTGATGTATTGTACAATGTTGTTTTCATCTCTTTTCTCAGGTAAAAAATTCTAAACACGTATTCCTATTATGTCTTCGTATTAGCACTGTATGAAAGCCAACAGTGATAACCTAATTAGAGTTTCTGTCATTAATTTTAGCTTGGGTTAGCTTGTCAAGTGAGAAAATTAGTTCCTGCAGGTGCACTATAAAATACATCATTTGAACTTAAAGCAATTATGCATCATTTACGATAAGATGCGTACGCCAGGGCCAAATTATGTCACGCGTCCAACTCAACTAATTCGGGTAAACTATAGCTTTGCTGGACTACTATGGTACATTTTTATAGCTTAGCTAATCTTAATGTGACAAATAGGGAGCTTAGCTAGGCCCTGCGTGACAAACAGTGCGTCTGGCTGAACCGTCAATTGATAAATTTTATGTAGTATTGTGCTTCGTGTAGTATCACTTTGTTCTATAGTATTTTCACCCTAATTCTAAGTTACATATATGTTTTAATATATACAATAAACTTTTTAAGCTATATTCCGCTTTTGGGGTATTATTTAGATCTGTATAGTAAAACGTAATGTTCGCTGTCTCCGGCTTAAGTTAAAGGGGTCAGCTAAACGCTTCGTGACAAAAGCACAGTCCGGCTCGACACTCGATGACAAATGCATATCGCACAGCTAGGTCATTCAAAATTTTAATAGTCGAGCTGGACTGTATGCGTGACATATTAGATAGCCCATTTGAACGCGTGACATAATTTGGACCATGCGCACGCATCTTATTGTAAATGATGCATTATTATTAAAGCAAGCTATTGGTTTTAACCAAGGCAGCTATTAAAGCTAAGATTACAAAATCCTCACAGCACACGTCCAGGTGAGGTATAGAATTTAAGCTTAGCTGTCAATTTTTCAGTATTTATAAGGCCATTGTTATGAAAAAATCAGAAAGAAATGCCAGCTTTTATCATTTTTGGTACAGTTGAGCTTTGTAGAAGGTATAACGCCGCTACATTCGACAACAGGTTTTCAATGGTTCTTTGGTAACTCTTACCAAGCACCACTGGTTTGCAGTCCTTATGTCTCGCCAGATACGTCATATTGAACATTGGAAACAACTATAACTGGTCATTGCGATCTGCAAAAAATTTTCTGGGCGTCATTTTTTGTGAAACCACTCTCAGGCTCACTGTGTGCCAAGAATCGTTTTGGCAGGCTTGAAAAACAGAAAGAATTTAGTCTGTCGTTATCTACTTGGTTATGTGTTATTCCCTGCGCGTTTAAAGAAGCTGTTAGTTTTTATGTCCCGCAAAATACATGTTTCTGTAGTCACTTTCCTGAAAGTGAGATGTTTTTGTAGCAGTTTCTCTAGAAGTGAGACGTTTATGTAACAGTTTTCCTAAAAGAGACTGTCTCTGTAGCAGTTTTTCTAAAGTTACATTCTCTGATGCATTTTTCTAAACGTGACACAGTTTATGTAGCAGTTTTTCAAGTGACACAGCTCTATAGCATTTTTCAAATATTTTGCCACATTATGCAGTGACCGCGTAAAACTCTCTGCGAGCGCTGCATTAAAAGCCTGACGTTTGAACGCCCACCGCGATTTGTAGCATTGAATTGGTGTAAGTGGTCAACATCTTTACAACGTTTCTGCTGCCGTCAACGTTGGCTGTCAACTAAACGATAGTTAGTACATTCCAAATTATTTTTTCTACAGTGTCGCACGCAGCCATAATTTCACCTTGCACTTTGATGTATTACACTTGCTGCACCTAGTTTAATTTTTTGCCTTAATGAATTAGATTGTACGCACCGCAAAGAATAGCGTGCAACTTTCTAAGTGCAATCTTAGTTTGATGATACAGGGTGCGATTTCTTAAATTCATTACGGTTTGACGTTTTTAGTTTGTTTGTGCTTGCTGTTACTATTTTTCACCACCGTCCCACAGGATGGTGGCGTATAAGATATTTGATTTAAACGTTCATGTATTTGTAATACGCAATGCTGCGCTATGTAATCTCTTAATATGTAATACATGTTTTACATTATTTTGTTACCGTGTTTATCTATTCATGGGTTCTTTTAGTTTTTGTCTTTTATCATACTATATTTTCCTTCTATTTTTCATTCCGTTGTCCAATCTTGTCACTGGAACGCTTTACGAACACAACTGTTAAAGTTCGCTCACCGTTCGAAAAAACTCTTTAGTTTTGCCACATATTTCAGCGCACATTTTAAAGTCCTAACACCTTATACATGGTCATGGGCGTGTGAAGACACCCCGAGGTTTGAACCCGCTTGGCAGTAAGTGCTGATCCAGCTGGAGTCATCCAACCCCCCGTGGAGGCGCCGCAGGCCTCGGACGCATAGGCAACGAATGTGTCGCCCCCGCCCACGTCTTTCCTTCTTCCTAGAACCCGGAAGCCTTCTGTAATGGCCTTACGTAAAATTTTATTGGTCGAAAATTCGCCCATTGTACTTGTTTGGATGCAGCAAAGATAATGATGCTTTAAAGTATACTTCAGTAAGCAATACCTACGGTTTCACCGGTACATCGGTTTCAAGACGTCGAGTTGGAGATTTGTGGAATGCTTTTAACTAATTGTCGTCTGTCTATCATTCCTTCTTCTCTTATGAAATTCAATGTGTTTGAATAAGCAAAATTCAACGTAACTATACCTTCAGACAGCGCTCTAGTGGAATTGTTGTCTGTTTCTATAAATTTTTTCACATTTTGTTATGAATATTTAGGCAGGTACTGTCCAATACAGTTGGATTCGAACGTCCAGTAACGCGAAAGGGACACAAAAATCCTGAAAGCACGTAACAGACGCTAATGACAAACTTGAAATTTGAGTCAAAAATAAAAAAGTATATTCTAAATTTGATTCATGACAGCTGCGGTCCACGAGCCGATATTAAAAACATTTATCACTGTTTGCTCTCTAAAAGGTGGAACTTCGATGGAGAAGTAAAATTGCGCCAAGTAACATATGTACATACTATGAAAAATCGGTCCTGACTGAACAACGACTGGCACCTAAATTAATTCTAGCCCAAAATATAGCAAGTTAAACCATTGTTTTGATATGCGAGCTGGTAATGATATTTATTGCTATAAAAATTAATATGCTTCTGTATATTTATGCAAATTTCATTTTACCAAACAAAAATAACTTCACTGAACAGAGTAAATGAGCCGGTGGTGTTAATATATATATATATTGGTGTATAACATGTCACTAAGATCTGAATACGTTTGCACGAACCTATCGCTTGTTTTACAATAAAGTCAAACAAATATTTCAAACTAAAAAACATATATGTATATATTTGTTGTTATATAGATATTGAGATTTGTGATCAATTTACCTGACAGCTGTGACATTATTTCCACTTTTCGTTAGCGTCGCATTATAAGCTTGGCTGTATTGTATAGACTAAATGCGGCCATGAAAGCTCTCTATAAATGCAACCCTTGACGTCTGCATACCGTTCGAAATTGGCATGAAGTAAACGTCTCGGATTTGTATGACGACTTTTGATACGAAACAAAAATTTTGGTACACGGCGTCTAAAATGATATATCATCAAGTTTAAGAGTTCTAATAACTAAAACTGTCTAACAAGGTGTATTTAATATAAAAATAAGTATATATTACATAATAGCAATGGTAAATTGAGTGAATATTATAGAGCTTATGATACAGTCAAAAAATACTGCCAATCAAAGCTGCAGCAGCTGGCATCACTTTCAAAGAGAATGCGCAACGCGGTGTTCCGATTCAGAGAAACGTCACCACAAAACTTTTGGTCGCCTAAACCTGTGATGCCGTTCCCCTGAAACGAAAATATTTTAGTTTAAAACATAATTACATCTCACACGGAAGTACTTTCAGATAGGACTGAATGTTATATAATGTTACATACATATTATAAGGCCACCCACAACGCCAACGAATATCATCAGGCGAGCAGACGTGTGAGATGCAACGAACTGAAATAGCCAAGAACTGCGTATTGTATTCAAAGCCATCGTATGTATGAAGGGGTTAATATATACGAGATTTTTATTTTGTCAACAGGTAAAATATATATATTCTAAGTTTGACATATTTGAAATGTTTAATGAATACAAATTTTCCGTTTTCAAGTAACGGTTACAGCAAAATGGCTCGGTGTGAGGCTGAACTGGTATTATTAGCAGCATAAGAATTGCGTGCAACAATGTTCGTTATGAAGTTGGCGCAAGCCACTTTTGTGAAGAACATTGTCATCAGAAAATACCTTTTCCAAAAAATCTGCGATAAACTGTTCTATTCAAATATGTGACTGGATCAATACAATTGCAAGATACGGTAGTCCAAGAACAGTGCACAAAAATATTTTTTACAAAGCTTGGAACGAGCTACGTCGAATTTCGACTATAAACATGTTTTCCAAAAATTCCGCAACGGACTGTTTTCAACCGACTGAATTCAAACATGTTGCAAAGCGAATATAATTATTGTAAGCACCGCGTACAACAATGTTTAAACAGAAGCTAACTCAAGCAAAACTGAATTCTGTCAAGAAAACGTTGCTTCCAGGAATTCCGCAGTAGACTGTTTCATTCAAACGTACACCGTAATGGTAATATTTGAGTACATCAAATGAGTTCTTCCAAAATTCATTGCCTGATATAGGATTCAACATTTGATAAGAAATTGAAAGCGTTTTTCACATGTTTGGTAAATTTAACAGTGTTAACACCGTTCAAACCTTTGAGGCTTGTTGCTTTAGTCAGTGGGAAACAAAACATACCTTAAAAATTTCTCAAATTTAAAAATAACATTGCAGAAAATATTTGAAATATCGCGATTTGCTACATTTCTCTGTTACATATTATAGGCAAATTTTCACTAAAGTTTGAAGGGGTGAGCGCAGTACTATGTTACTATTTGACACATATCGTGCACATATCGTGATACAGATCGTGATACTACTTGATGCTGTTTAATGCATATGTATGTACGGCGAACGGAATTCCAGTAATTTTCAGGTTACTATGCATTGCGACTCAATGTGGCAAATATTTTCATTTACAAATCATAAATTCCAGACTTTTACTGTGCGCGTACGCGATGGTTTCGGCAGTTCTGTTAAAAACGTTCATTCTGTTATCCAAAGTGGACCATATTTAGTACTATTGTGAAACTAGATGCGAAGATACTAGCGTCATCTATGAAGGGTTATGAAAAAGCAGAACTTTCGGACCTTACTATTGATAGTTGCCACTTTAGCGTACCTTGTAATTGGTGCTGTTATATTTGACGCCTTGGAATCGCACAACGAATTAGTGCAAATCGAAACCATTCGGCGACTTCGTGAAAAAATCTGCCGACGCTACAATATTTCGGATCGCGACTACAAAATGTTGGAGTCGATAGCAACGCAATCGGTACCGCATAAAGCCGGCTACCAATGGCAATTTGCTGGAGCATTTTATTTTTCCGTTACCGTGATTACGACAATAGGTAAGAATCTACTGCTGAGTCTTCGAGCATGCGACCAGTTTGAACATGCTTCATAAGTCAAACTTGGAAATTTTGAATCGTTTTTTGATGCAGAGCCAGATTGGCTTGTACTTAAATTCAGCACTTAGTACGTTGATGGTCTCGTTATTTTCCGTACGATGAGTGCAAATCGGCAGAGTTGTCATGAAGTTGCGTTGCATCATGTTTGAAATTAGATATATATAATACGTATGTTTTACCTTATTCATGTAAATCCACCAAATTAATTACCAAACTAGTTTACCATTTTGCCAAAACTTGCAGGTACCGCAATGTTGAAAGCGCCAAGATAGTAGTTATAGCTTCGTTGTGAATTGACCTAAAACACACTATTTTGACATCAAAAATCATTTTAAACAGCCTCTTAAAATACGAATTAAAATTTGTCAGTATATTCGTCATCGGGTCTATCATAGTTTTGCCGTCTTCAACTTGAGAGAAAGTTTTCTAGTAAAATATTCGCGTAATATAATCTAGGTTCTGAAACAAAAGCTAAGTACTTTCATTACGTTACGCTGCTCTTGTAGGATGTGGGCATTGGATCAAAAAGGGTTATAAATATGCCCATGAGACCCAAAATACATGAAAACAGCAGTACTTTCGCAGTAGCTAGAGATATATGTGTTATTTGTCTCATTTTGTACAACAGTTCGTCATGTATATACCTACACATAGTTTGTTGCTATTGTCATTATATACGCTGCAGATTCGGGTCAAAATGGGTTTTGAATGTGCCTTTAGGACACCAAACATACTAAAACTGCAATATCTCTGTAGCCGCTCAAGCTTTATGTGTATTATTGGTCCCATTTTGTGGAACAATTTATCCTCTATGTAGATGTTTCTTGGGAGTCCCTAAATACACAATAAGTAGGTGTATCTTCTTAACTATTCAAGCAAGATGGCTGATATTCAACGCATTTTGCAAGTTGATGCTCACAGCGGTATAGCATTATAGCTGTATAAGTCTCTCTATACTACATATTCAACACTAATAATTCACCGCTTTGGCGATACGACTGGATACTAGTTATAAATCAGATAGCTAGCAAACTCAGCTCGTATTCGTTACATACGCTGTATAATACGATTTCATGAAAAACTACTATACATCATAAAAGCTCTATCATGATGTTAACATAACCTGCAAGTTTTATTAGCACATAATCGTAATTTCGCCATCCTTCCATCTGGACCAAATACCAGCAACGGACACGACATGCTATGGGTGACGAAAGTATATGCTTTCTGTTACAAAGCAAGCATAAGAGAAAAATTAGCTAGTCCAAGACCCGCGTCAATTATGCAGCAAAATGCTACAACCCTAGACACTTTGCTGGGACCGTTGGGTTTCCAATGTGTAAAACGGTTTGCGCACTTATTCGACTCCGGTATTATGACAAGGGTGCTATATATCTTATATGTAGCAATGTTTAGTTGAAACATTAAACCAAATTTGCATGTTGTTAGCGTACCGACTGTGGAATGTCATTGCGGTTGCATGTGTATCATTCATTTAAAAAGTGTTATCAGATGTTTCCTACATATACAAAAGCATTAATTACTGGCTTCTTCTTCAAAATGCGGAGGTATAGGGGTTGGAGTTTCTCATCGGGTAAAAACGGTTGCTTAGTTATTCGTTCACTTTTGAAAAACGTTTAGGTTACCTTGGCATCCTACAGCAAATTATCGGTTTTTCCAAGTAAACAGTGTGCACGCAACAGACAATATTGTTTTCTAGCATTTAATCCTGAACCAAAATTCGGTCATTTGCACAAACTATTTTGTTAACCCTTTCATGCCCGGATTAATTTGTTTTGTGTATCGTGCAATCTTGACCAAAGTTGTACCAGCACACACTGGTGAATATTTGCTACGCAAACCGCCAAACTATCTGCCAGCTGTTGCTCGGAAGAAAGCTATGTGCACCTTTACATTTCATTACGCGTTGAATATAATCGAAGAATCCGTCAATCTGGCGTAATGTTATGCGATGAATTGTTACGCAAACATTGCCTCAAATTTGAAAAAAATTAAATGTCAGTACAGGTCAAGTAAAATATTAATGTGACCTTTCTGGAGTAAGGATAATTGTGCTCTATGCAGCGTTTACGGTTAAATATATACGCTCACTGCACATTGTAACACGTATTGTTATACTTATACCTACTGGATATGTGTTAATCAAGTTGGTTATCGCTACAGAACCCGTAGCAGCTCCCTCTCTATAGCACTAAATTTGTAGCAATATTCACGACTAGTGTTACACTTAAAATAAGCAAATGTAGCACTAACCAGACAGTTGCCACCAAACATGTAATGACCAGGCGTGCGAATACCACAGGAATGGTAACAAATCCTACATACAAGCACACACGTTTTGTAACATACTACATGCTTATTGCAACTATTATGGTAAATAATAAAAGCTACCATAGAACAGAGTGTAAATACAGTAATAAATACTATTAAGTTTAAATTTGAGTTATCTGGACTTTATCCAGGATTCCTCGAAGAATGTCTAATTGCAGCTGTATGATATGCAAAGACACTGAAATTTAAATCTATGAGTAAAAATCTAATCTTAATCCTCTCATGCCCACTACGTGCAAATGGACCCAACGCACATTGCGACTCGTTGTGTTTGCTGAGTTTGTCGTATATCGTACGTTTGAACATGCGTTGTTATTCGCTCGCATTGTGAGGTTCCTTAAGAAACCGAGCAACAGCTCTCAGATAGCTCAGTGCTTTGCGTACACAAGTTTCACCCGTACGTTTCGGGTTCGATCCCTGGCGCAAGCTTGAGTTTGTCAAACATTGCACGATACACAAATTAATTCGGGCATAAAAGGGTTAATTAAAAATTAACCTATCGCATAACTAATCCTCTCATGCCCACTAGGTCCAAATGGACCCAACGCACATTGCGACTTGTTGTGTTTACTGAGTTTGTCGTATATCGTACGTTTGAACGTGCGTTGTTGTTCGCTCACATTGTGAGGTTCCTTAAGGAACCGAGCAACAGCTCTCAGATAGCTCAGTGCTTTGCGTACACAAGTTTCACCCATATGGTTCGGGTTCGATCCCTGGCGCCCCATATGTTTCGGGTTCGATCCCTGGCGCAGGCTTGAGTTGAGTTTGTCGAACATTGCACGATACACAAATTAATTCGGGCATGAAAGGGTTAAGTGGAGAACCTTAGCACGGAATTGTACAGTTAAAATATGTATTTTACCTTGATATATTATCTAAAAATCTAATCGTACATCAATCTTTAATATACCTGTTTTCGGTACAAGCGCAGTGTGTAAATAGAAAACAAACGAAATAGGTTATATTCAATAGGTTTTATCCATTTTTATTAGCATTCAGCCGGTTTGTCTATAATTTTATACCCGTTGACGCGCATCTGTGAAGACATCAGTCATTACTTCTCTAATGGCGTTTGCTCCGTTTCAATAATGCTTTTGAAATCGGCGAACTCAGCAATGGCAACATCATTGACATTATGTAATCGTACATTACCAATATGCTTTACGTAATTCTTAAATGCTCTGGCTTGTATTTCTGTTAACTGCTTTACAAACCGATATAGAAATGGTCTTTGCTTTGTGTCGCAAATTTTTCATAACCGTAATTTAACACGAAAACAAATATTCTCTCTCCCGAAACCATTTAGATCACATAAGATTCCAACACTCCAGCTTTCAACAGATAATAATCGTTCATCGATAAGGTTAGACGATTACGTGACTCTTTCAACCATATCTGTAACCAGTAAACATATTTTGAAAAGCTTAGTCTTAGCCTAAGCTAAGGTCCCTATACTAGTCATGTACTAAGCCTAAGTCGGGGAGCTACCGCCCTCAGGACCCCCGCTCTAAGCTGTTTTCCTAGCGTTATAATGTCCGGCCCCTAAAGTTAACATCGGTCATGATTTCATGGTTTGCAGTCCAATGTTCAATTTGCGTCTATGGTTAGAGAGAGGTTGTTAAAACGCTAGCATCATTAATCATAGGCATGTGGAACCGCTATGGTCACTTAAGGCAGTCACTCTGTCGCTTGACACATCACTCTACGAACCATGAGTTTTATTTTGCGATTGCAATGTAATGCGCTTTGGCTTCCGTTATAAAAGAACAACGTTTAGTTAGTTACTTTGCTCACCGCGTGATAACACCGGCAACGGTTTCTTTTTCCATATTTTTGACGGTTCGAATTGAAACTTGGTTCCGCGACTTACATCATTCACATTAGTTTCGTCGTTGATTTCGTCATTGTGCCGATCATATTGGTTCTTCGTGTGATTCCACTTTTGTTGCATGTATGGTGATGATCTAGATTTTGCATATCATTTTCTTCAAAATTATATGATCACAATATATGTTTAATTTGAGGTCACTACATATATATCAATCTGGGGTTGCTATTTTCGGTGTCTAGATGTGTTTGAGCTGCATAATTTAGGCGTTGTGTTTCATTTTTGCGATGTCACGCAGCTTAGCCAAATTAACTAGAAAATTCTGCTATTTCAATTTTTTGATTCGTTGAAAACTAGACAATTGATAGAACTCAACCATCATGGCTAGATGCTAATTTTTTCATAAGGGACGTTTAAGAATTTGCCGATATAATTTGTTCTGTCATGCCGCCATAAAATTACAAGCCATAAATTATACGTATGCACCGTAAAGCATATAACGTTTACGGAGTGTTGAATGCTGTTGTTAATTTCAAATAATTATATTTTAGTGTATAACTACAACAGTCTTATGTCAAAATATCTTTCCGGCATTTTTTGGTCTATGCTGCATATAATGATATGTCCCAGTTGCTCTATCTTTAAATTATAACATTGTCTAAAATGCGTTTAAAATTGGAGCAGGAAAAACAATTTGAAGGTTTTAAATACCTTTATTTAAAACTAATGGAGATCCAGGAGCACAAACTTTGATGACAGCTCCGGTTTGTCTTGGTTAAATTTTCGCCGGGCAAGTTAGTATTACGGCTTCAGATACTAGGTCGAGCCTAACTCAGGAACCATTTCTCTGCTCCTCCTAGCGCATATTACACTTCTTTTACCTCTAAGCAGGCCGAATATTAATTTTATCTCGTGTTTGGCATTTTAAATTTTAGCCGGGTAATTTAATAGGTGACAGATGCTATATCGAGTAAGGTCAAGTATCTTCGCGATGATCCATGATAGCCCATCTCCTGTTATAACGTCTGTTGCAATCAGCTGTACATTGAAATATCTATCATAGTGTTGACCATTTGATGAAACAATAAATATAGGGACATAACGGGTTTAATTTTTTTACCAGTTTCAAAAATTTTCATCCTGAGAGCGAAACTTTTTCATATTGGAAAATGCATTCCTCCAGCGTAATGATACTATAACACTTTAGAAATCATGCCACTACTTCCGAAACAATTATATCAAAGATATCATTTACCATGTAGTGCGGTGTCGTGAACATTCCATATTAAGGCATACAACATAAAGAGCTGGAAAATAGATTAGTGAAATTTCAAATTATTTATACAAGTTCATGGTATCTCATACAGCATACCGTTGTTTCAACATGGATCAAATGAGCACGAACAAAACTTGCACAGCGTACACAGCTACAGGCGCAAAATTGATAAGCGAAATTTGTAACTGAAAAAGAAATTTGTAACCGAAGTGAGCGTGCACACTATACAACTTGTATGGTAATAATCCAACTATTGCTACAAAACCTATCAAAAATTGTAGCAATAGCCTTCATTATTCCTACAAAAATCGTGCAAACGGCACAAGTATTCCACTGAATATGTAGTAACGATACAAATTATTCCTAATGTTTTAAAACCGTTTTGTAGCGATAATAATGCTGATACGCACTTTTATGCGTTAATAAACTTACGGTGAGCCCACCCAAGATCCTATTTTGCCATTTTGCTTAAAAATTGTTACGGAATGCCAAAGCTTTTTCACCAAAGCTAAGTCTGGGACATCAATGGTACTCTGATGTATCGATATTGGAAACTGAGCGAGCGAAGCGATTGAAGTTTTCACTGACAGCGATAGGGAGAACAATAGTGCAATATTTTTATCTGTCGGTGTCACTCATAACTCACCTTCGGATCACATCGACAAACTTTTTGTTCAGTAGCAAAAGTGATGACATTGTAACCTATTTAGTTGGACGCTAAGCGCATACATGCTCATAGGCATTACACATGGCTCATAGGTGGACCGCCATGAGGTTCGGACACCCCTTCCTCGCCCTAAGGCCCCAGCCGCCGCCCGACATGTCACCCGAACATCCCGTCCAGCCGTGTTGCCGCAGTCCCTGAACCCATATGTTCTTATCGCCGCACATCCCCCTACCCTGCTACCCCCATTACCTCGGTTGAGTATGTTTAACTAAGAGTTCCGAACCCATTATCCCGGTCAAAATGGTCCAAAACTGGATTTTCAAGGTTCTTTGGCAAATTTAGCCATACGAGTTCTTGCGTTCCGCGGCTTATATATCGCGACAAAGACGTGACATCGAAAAAAGTGTCTGGAATCAACTCACTCACCAGTGCATTTAAAATTATAATCCTGGTGAATATGGCCTTAATCACGTTACCTTTTCAGGGTTTCAAAGGTTTACTGCCGACGAACCCAACTTCCAGAATATATAGTCTGCCTTCACTTGATTGGTTATGTATTGTGTGCAGGACTTCAAGAGTGAACCATAGATAGGGTTTCCGTACGCTGTATGCGATGGTTCGGTTACCCATAGTCCATTACGAATATTTCATTACTTTTAAGTGGCTTTTACGAATAACACCGTCATACAACTTTTTAGCGGCTGCCTCTTACATTCTTTCGTCTTCAAGATCCTATCGTTAGGTACAAATAAAAATGTGTTACCTTGTAAAAATCACAAGTAATGTAATCATATTCGAAAGTGCAAAAGAAACAGACTGATGATAGTGAATTACTTAAGCTGAATTTTAGAAAACGCTAAGATAAATTTTAAACTGACTAATGAAATTGATAAAGGAATTAATATATTTGAAGCAAAAACGCAAAATTCTGCCGCGGTTGTCATGGAAAAACGTTTTTCTCTCATCGAAGAATCTGTCATTAACTATATATCTCAAGTTTTAAGAACTAAAATTTTGTAAAAAAAATAAATGTACTTATTCAAATTGTATTCTTAAACCACCAAAGCCATTAGAAGCAGATTACCATTATAGCCTTCTAATCACTAATAGTGGGCTGTTTCTTTCAGTAATTTACAATGCACTACCATCACACACGAATCAAACAGTTTGAAGTAAAGCAGCAGCAGCCCTAGAAGTAATGGTTGGTGTGATCTAGGGTTTTCAACCCAACAACTATGATCCCAATTGTGCTATTTGGAAGCCAAAATTATTACTAAATCAGAGGCGGTACTTCAACGAAATTTTGAATCAAAAATTAAAAAATTAACGTCACATATTTTGTTGCAAACGATATTGTCGTTTATCTGTTCAAAAAGAGTAGCACCTCCAATAATTGCTTAAGGTAACCCAAAAATAGAAAAAGATATGAAGGAGAGATTAGCATGTTATTGGGCCATAGTAATAAGGGATAAAGCTATGCATAATCAGTGGAATATATTCATGGCTGCAGGTCTGAAATTAGATCAGTAATAAACTCACTGTTCATATACAGTGGGGCTGTAATATTTTTGGAACTATCCATTAGGGTTCACACACAACTGCCCATAAGGCGTTTTATTATTGCTATACCCGTTGAACAACCACGAATTGTTTACGCAAACTGAGCACTTTAAGCGTATATGCTTGAACCAATAATTCGCATTTTCAAAAAATTCCAAATCTGATAAAAGCGTAAAAATGTATTTTTCTTTAACAACATTTCTGAATAAAATGGTTTGCTGTAAGATTGATGATCTAGCTTGTTGTCCATTTTTTTATATTCGGTAAGCTTAAGAATTGACACAATGCGATAAGTGTACTTGTATCTAATGACTTTCTGTTGAAGAGAAGATTACAGATACTAAATTTTAAAATTGATTTGGGTTAAAAGTTGTTAACCAAAAATTTCGATTACGTGGCATTGATTGCACCTGTAGAGCAACTGTGAGCGCGCAATTCATTAGCACCTAAAACTATACTTGTACGTAATGTCTTTCTGTTCAAGAGTACACAGCAAACTTTAAAACTGATTAGGGATAAAATTTGTTAACCAAAATTAAAATTACTGGCTTTGATTGCGTCTTTAAAGTTACTGTGAGCGCGAATTTCATTAGCGCCTATATATTTTTATACGGCAAACATGCAAATAACTACTAGGTGCATAAAATTTAGGAACACCCACAAGTTTTCAAATTTGCGGACTCTATTTAGCAATCACAAAATTTGCGATGTGTGTTTTATCCACCTCTTTAAGTTTTAAAGCAAATGACGTATTAAACAAATCCCATTTTTAGGCCATAATTAATATGAAATGGCGTGTAATCGTCCATAAGTTTATATTAAGAAAACCCAAATCAAATTCAAATGTTTGCAATGCAAAATATTGTATACAGCTAACAGTCTGGCATAACCTCAAGAGGTTAACTCCATTCAACAGATAATAAATTAACAAAAAGTTGTTGGTTACAAAACATAAGGCTGTTGCTGCTGCTTCTCAAAAGTCGGTACTGCTTGTTTGTGTTTGGCCTTTTTCGCAAGGCTTGTACTTAATTTATCGGCTTCATGATCAGAGATTTAATATTATGCAAAGAGTAGCAAGGATAGAAGTGATGAGTCCAAAACGCGTAGCTAGACTTAAATTTGTTGCAAATTTCGTTGCAGTATAAGACTTGGTAATTTATAGCCTTTCTGCGGCTTTTGTGTTTACAATAAATCCATATATAACTTATGCGGTGAAAATACTAGGTATCCTGTTGCTTTTATCAATGTCCAGAATTCTGATATAAAATAAGGCGCGAAAACATTTCTGTGGTCAAAACCCACAGTAATTGTTTACTATTGTCACATGTACCTTCGCAATGAATAAACCGACTGGGTTTAATGTTAAAAATGAATGCTTTGTATGATATATTGAACGGGCATCTGCCACTTGTTGCGCTTGTACTAATTATTGTTTGTGGTTAGCCCAAAAAATTCACGGCCCTGGGGAGAATCTAGTTGTGTTTTTCGCGCAGACAACATTACAAATTAGCCGTAATATATTCATAATGGATTACATTTATTATTGCAACTTAATATTACATTTAATATTAAATTTAATAATTTAATATTACATTTAATAATATTTAATACTCATTGCAAGGATTTCAGAGAAATATCCATAAAATACAACTTTTAAGCAAAAACAGCAACACAGAAGCACATTGCGCAAGCCATTTAAATTTTTCACAGAGACTACACTGAAAAACTTTTCCATGAAATTTAAAAGAAGTTTCTTTGGATTTTCCATCTCTAGTTATTTTTTTAATTTCTAAGAAAATTCCTGGAAATTTCATGGATTTAAAAAAATATTTCATTAAGAATTAACTTTGAAATTTCAAAGTATAGGCCTTTGAATTTTAAAATATTATCCAGGTGCTGCAAAAATCAAAGATACTTCTTTTAAATTTCATCGAAACCTAATTCCAATGTAATTCATCTTGCATAGCCATCGTTTACATGTAATATGAAAAGCGTGAAAACCTTTTGAATAACGAAACTTTTTAAGCTAAACGTGGTATTATTTACGATAACTTAGACACCCACGCATTAAAATTATAACATATCAGTTATACTCCGTTAACGAGAGAAAACCGAGCGATTGAAGCTAATCTGTCCGCAATTGTCATTTCAAGATTCCAAATTTACTTCAGGAACCCCACTAAAGTCCAACAATGACACTGAACCGTCAATCCTTTTAGCGTCAACGTTACAACCATTTTAGTCACATACAAAAGCACTAATATCCTTTATATCTTCCTCTATTGACTAAAAAACAAAAACTTTTGAAATTAATGAGCAACATATTTTAATAAAAATTATAATTTGAAAATCCAGTTTTACATTCTAGGCCATAGCATTTGCAGTATTTAATGCATATCACGCAAATACAATCGCTTTTACTGTATATATTCAGCAACCCATAAACCTGTAGACTATAGGTGTCCATAGAGGGCTCGGCGGTTACCTCTAAGGGTCGGCCCACTGAGCCATATTTTAGG